>VDFB02297771.1:0-20935 GCA_007258455.2 Sequoia sempervirens
AAATCAAAATATCTATAAAACAAAAAAAAATCAAAACAGAGTCAAAAACATCAAAAATCCCAAAAACATTTTATGCTTTGAGTCAACACCAGTCAAACTACATGGTCTCTGTGTGTATGACATAGGAAAGTATTATCTTTGATCAACCCCCAAGGCCTTAGGTCAGTCCCCTTAGGTGTCCATCATGGTCTTTTAACTTAGTCAAAATTCAAACTTCAAAAACATTCAAAAAATAGTAAAAGTAAAAAAAAATGTTCTTATAAAACAAGCAAACTATGAGCCTCTGCATGGATAATGTAGGCAAGGCCATCATAACTGATGATCTCATGAGTACCTAGGTTAGTCCCCCAAAAACAAAAAGAAAACATTCAAATATCTTATTAAAATCTAAAAACATTCATAAAATACAGAAAAACTCCAAAAATAATGTCAATCAATACAATCGAACTACGATGTCTCTGCATTCATCATGTAGGTAAGGCTAATCTTTGATCAGCGCCTGAGGCACTAGGTCAATCCCTTTAGGTTCCCCTATTTGTTTCTAAATTTCCTAAAAAACAACAAAAACAACATCAAATAAACTTAGAAAATCAAAAGATCACTTATCCGCAATAAACTTTCCATTCACAATAAACAATCATCACCTTCAACCTTTGACAAAGCAAACAACAAACAAAATAAACATAGAATTCCAAAATTCCAAATCAAAATTGAAATGATTGGACTACAATCAAATCAAAACAATGCCTAAAGTATAGACTACCATACCTATTTGAGAATCATTATCAGCAATCCTAAGCATGAGTCTTAATGGATAAAACATTCATACAATAGACATCATCAATGGATTTCATCATGAAACATCAAAAAAACTATGGCAAGTGATACTGGAGCATTATTTATCTTTGTATAGTCTTATGTTTTTTATTTATCTTAATAGCACATTCGCAAAACCTCTTGAGGATGTCCATAAGGATTTAGAGAAGAAGGAATGGTAGCATTAATTATCGATTTTTGTTTGTTTTGTTTGTTATATATTTTTGTGATGCTACCACAAAGAACACTTGCTTTGTTATGTGTATGGAAGTTGTTTTAAGACAATTCGTATAGCAATTACATGTTAGGTACTTCATACCTCTATGTAATTGGTCTAAAATGTTTTAACACAACTCAACTGTATACTCTAACAGGGTTTTTGTATGTCTATATGAGCAAGAATATTCTTTGTGTGTTGAGGTCCACACAATGGATACAATGCCACCTCAGTTATTAATACCCTGGTGCATTTTGTTTGTTTGTGTAGACACCTGAATTTGACCACCCCCAAATGGTCAAATTCACCTCCTTTATTCCTCGGTCTTAGTTCCTTCATCTGTGTTAATTAAATAATTTATTATTTAATTAATATTCCCCTTTTCTAATGTCCCTAAAGTCTTTAATTAAAATAATTAAATACTTTATCCTTTATCCCCTTTCCTCTCTAAATTAAATAAATACTCTAATTTATTTAATTTAGTCATTTTCCCTTTATGAGTTTAAATCAATTTTTAAATTCATTTATTTCTCTCTCTTTGTCCCATCCTCCATAATTTTCTCTAACCTAGATTAATTTAATTAATCTGTAATTAGGATGTGCACACCCCTAATTATGATTAGGGTCGCATCCTCCATAATTCCCCACTTGTCCCTAATTCCTCATTAACTAACTTAACCCTCTGTTTGCACAACTCTAATCACCTGATTAGGTCAACCTAATCCCCATGCCATTTATGGCATGGGTCCTAAGTCAACTTCATTTATTTCTTTCTCCTTTTGGAGAAGGCAACCCCTTCCCCATGTGAATTTTAAATTCACATTTATTCCCTCTAGGCATTTGAAATATTTTTTAATTCTTTCTCTCATCCCCATGTGGATATTGAGGAATTTTTAATTCCTTACATATCCCATCACCCACATAGGGACAATGACCTCCTTTATGAGGAGATCTTGTCCAAATCCCTAGGTACTATGTAGTACCTCCACCTAACCTCCCTTTGACACCTCACTCTCCACATGTCAAGATGTGAGGGCTTGTGAGTTCTCAACTCACCCCAACCCTTGATCTTGTCCACTGTGGCTCCATCTTGACCCTCCATTTTCTTAGAGGAACTTCCCCTAAAAATGGAGGAATTTGACTTCATTTGCATCATCCACATTTTGCAATCAAAACTTGAGCACGCATCCAAGCACTCTAATAACCATCCACCATTGTTGCATCCTTTGAGCTCATAATTTGCATCCATCCAAATACTCACTTGCATCATTACATTCTCCATCACTCCATGATCATATAGAGCTAGGTCTCATGTTTTTTTGCCACCAAAGGAGCACACATAATTGAAATTAAAGGGCCAACCAAAGGAGACAACTCAAACAGGGTAAAAATTGTTATTTCTCATGCATTTTGTTTTGGTTAAACTAGGCTAATCTCAAGGTGATTGTTTGTGTTCTTTCCTTTGCATTTCTTTTAATTATTTTTCACTTTTAGGGATAGAAACACTTGCACACAGTTTGATACATCAAAAAGGATTGTTAAAAGACACAAAGTCTCTATGAAAGCAAAAGAAAAACTCATCAATAACTAACAACATCAAATTTCTATCCATCTCTAAATCATCAAAAAATTCTTCTAACTAACAACTCTATCCCGCATCTCAATATCATTAGTACCACATATATCCTGCATCCACAAATTCATTAGTACACATCATGACCATAATAAAATGATGAAATATCACACGTCATGTATAATCATCCATCACATACATATGGCATCATCACCCATCACGTACATAATATATCATCTTTCATCACATAGATATATAAATCATTCATCCATAGCATATGCATACATCAAAAAAATACAAAAAAACATCATTGGACAAATATAAAGGTCTCAATGCTCTGAATGCTACCACTGCCACACCAGAATCCTCGTGAGCCCCCCAAGCGGACTCCTCCCATGTAGTGCATCTAAAGATGGCCATATAATCATCGGTAGTCCAAGTCTAGCACTTTCCAAACTATCTCAAAACTCTTTGGTAAATATCTCTCAAGTAATAGATCTGAACGACCAATCAAGAAATGAGTCTACCTACAGTAGACTAGCTGATCTTGATCATTTGGCCAAGCCTCACAATCCCTGCATGGGCGCCATGTGAAATCTGTAAAATCATCAAAAACTTCCCTCCAATAAGACAATCTACCAGGCTGAGTGTAATGAACATAGTCATGATACTGATAAGCATAAGGATCATACACATACCTATTCCACATACCCTCTAGTTGAGTGATGGAAATCCTCTCCCAAGCCCAAAAATGTAACAAACTTACTCCAGTGGATATATTACTGCCAGCTTGGTACACAACCTCATGCATATCTTTGTACAAGTGGGCCATCACACACTGACCCCAAGCATACACTATAGCCTCCTCCGTCATTTGCTTGATAATGATGCCTCAATCAACAGGAAGCCTCTTAGCCCTCCTACTGGGCATCAGAGGTCCAATGATAATACCTGCTAACATAGGAACCATAGGATCGACACCATCACAAAGAGACCCCCAATCAATCTCGGAATCAACATGCAAATCCTCCAGACCAAGTAATCTCTCCATCATTGCGGTACCCATTTGAACGTCATACTCAATGAGCTCACCATGAATATGGATCATAAGAATCCTCTAGACATCCTCCAAAGTGATGGTGCACTCCCTAGTAGGCAAATGAAATGAAGAAATCTTAGAATGCTACCTCTCCACCAATGCAGTCATCATGGTTTGATGAACCCTAAGCAATGGAAAGTGAGCAATATAATGTAAACCAATAACATCGATAAATTCTCTTTGTGTATCATCGAAATCGATCAACTCACCCATCAATCGAGGATGTCACTTTCGCATAGACAACAACTTAAGGACAACCTACAACCATTCAACACGCAACATCAAGATTTTTGGGAACTTCAAACTAAAACTAAACATGACAAATTGGTCATTTTGGAGAAAAATTGAAAATTTTCTTCGCAATAATGAGCATATTTGTTAATAACGCCCAAATTTCTAGCAATAGCACACATTTTTGGTAATAGTGCCAATTCTTGGAAAAAAGCACTAAAATTTTGCAAAAGCACCAAAATTTGGCAACAACGTGCACATTTTCCAAGCAATAGTGCTAATTTTTTTCAAAAGCGACCTTCCAAAAGGTCAATAGCACCAAAATTAGGCCAATAGCAAGAAAAAAACTAAAAGTTCACTATTGCCTAAAAAAGAGTTTGAACATTAATTACGAAGATGAAAAAGGATGAAAGTGAAAATTAAAGGCATACGTACTGGAGCCCCTACACTAGTTGGCCATTGGTATAATTTGAATACCTCTGACCTATGTGGAACTCTTGGAACTCAAGGCATCGTGAATCATTGTTTGCAAGAGAAAATCTCACAAAAGCTCTAGAGGCAAGAAATTTTCAAATCAAGGAGTGCAAATGAGGGGTAATTTCAACCTAATTTACCATTTAACCCCCCTAAACCCTTTTTTTTAAACCTTGGAAACCATCCTAGGTCAAAATTAGGAGCTCTCAGGAAAATTTAAACTATAAACGAAGGCCCTATGGCCTAACTTTTTGACCTCTACACATCTGAACTATAATGAAACCTTGTCATGAGCCTGACCAAAAAATAACTTTATCTGACCAACCTTTTGAGGGGGCAGCCCAACATTGTACTATTTTTTCGCTAACCATCGGGGCACAGTGGGGCATTTTTTTTTTTCAATTATTGTAAGAATTGGCTATGAAGGTAGCCACCCAAGATCTAGAGTCCTAATAGACAACACAAGCATAAGAGAGATAGAAGCAATATGGCAAGAATAAACTGTATTCTGCCAATAATGCCAATAGAATGGAATGTGTTAAAGTACATAGGAGACCCCTTGGTTATATAGCCAAGGTGAGTACATAGAAGGGCATAAGATTATGACAAGTGTCGTAATCTTATGACATGAGACAACTATGAAAAGCTATCACTCCACCTAAAGTGGAAAAGTGATAATGTGATAATCACCATAAATGGTGAATCACCCACAAAAGGTGGAGAGGTAATCACATGATGTGTCCACGAAAGGTGGATGTGATAAATTAATAACATGATAAGTCCACCAAAAGTGGAAATTCTCCAACTACCTCCTATGTGGTCCCTAAGTAAACTTAACTAAGGTGTAATAATGACCTAGGACAAGGTGTACAACACTTTTAATTACACCAACACCCCCCCTTAAGTGCAACTTAGGGAGAATGTACACAAAATAAAACAATGCAAGATGGGTCTCGACTACTAGGCCATGTTAGGTACCCATGTACAAATGCAATGCAATCTATCATACAACGGAGAAAAGGAGAAAACCACATGGGAAAAAAACTCCCCCCCAAAAGAGAGAAACAAAACAAAAATTGCACTCATAAAGATGAGAAGGGAAAAACCTTGAGTGAGGAAAAATCTCCCCTCAAAAGAGAGAATGAAGAAGTCAAGTGACCTCCTCAGATGAAAAATATTGCACCCCCAAGAGAGCTCAAAAATGGTGATATATACTCTTAGTGAAGGGTTTGGTGAAGATATCTGCAACTTGTTGTGGTATAGGACAATATTGTAAATCAATGACCTGCTCTTGTATCAGCTCCCGTATGTAATTCATATGAATCTCAATGTGTTTGGTCCTCTGATGGTGAACTAGATTCATTGAGATCTGGATGGAACTCTGGTTGTCACAATGAATGACTGCAGGACATGGAATAGTGAAGCCAAACTCAGTGAGAATATGCTAAAGCCAAATAGCCTCAATAGTAGCATTAACAACCCCTCGATACTTAGCCTTAGTTGAAGAAAGAGAAATAGCGTGCTGCTTCTTACTCTACCAAAAAATGGGGCTTGAAACAAGATGAAAGCTATAGCCAGAAGTGGACTTACAATCATCAAGATCACCAGCCCAATTAGAATCTGTATATCCCACCAAGGTAAGTCATGTACCTGTTGCATAGTGAATCCCATGATGATGTGTACCCTGTATGTAATGCAAGATGTGTTTGGCTGCTTTCCAATGAAGCTCATGTGGTTCCTGCATAAAGTGTGAAACCATGCCAACTGCAAAGGGGATATCAGGGCATGTGTGAGTCAAGTAGATGAGACTCCCAACAAGCCGACAATACAAAGTGGCATCAACAAGTGGAGTAGAACACTTAGCCTCAAGCTTTACTCCTAAAAGAAAGGGAGTCAGAGCAGGCTTACAATCAGCCATGTGAAACTGAGTTAGAAGATCAAGAGCATACTTGGGCTGAGAAAGAGAGATCCCAGAAGTTGACCAAGTGATCTCAATCTTGAGAAAATAGTGCAAAAGGCCTAAGTCAGTCATAGCAAATCTATCTTGCAAAGCAGATTTCACACTGCTAATGATGGATCAGGTACTTCCTGTAATGATCAAGTCATTGACATAGAGCACAAGTAGCAAATGAGAATCATCGTGTCACAAAATGTAGACATTCAAATCTGAATAACACCTAGTGAATTCTGCTGAGAGAAGAAAGGAATCCATCTTGGCATACCAATCCCTAGGGGCCTATTTGAGGCCATAGATAGACTTCCTCAATTTGCAAACCAAAGATGAATCTTGTATGAATCCTTGTGGCTGCTCCATGTAAATCTCCTCATGAAGGTTCTTGTGAAGAAATGCACTCTTCACATCCATCTAATGCACAACCCTACCATGAGCTGTAGTAATAGCAAGTGTCAAGTGAATGGAGTTCATCTTAGCAATGGGTGCAAAGGTCTATGTATAATCAACACTTGGAACCTATAAGAAACCTTTTTCCACAAGTGAGCTTTGCATTTATCCACACTTCCATCCACTGCATACTTAGTCCGATAGATCCACTTACATCAAACCATCTTTCTCCCCTTAGGCAAAGGAACTAAATCCAATTTGTGGTTCCTCATCAAGGAACTATACTCTTCCTCCATTGTTGAATCCCATTTAGGAATGCTTGAAGCCTCCTTAAAGGATTATGGATCTGAAGCAATAACAATATAAGCATGTGGAAAATCCTGATGTTGTGACTGAATCCTTCAAGTATATGAAGGATCCCCAACAAGAGAACTTGTTGACTCAAGAGTTCGTCGAGCCCAACGAGGTCTAGTAGGAGATGAAGGATGAGGCTCCTCAACTGCAAGTGGACCCTGCAAAGGTGTGATCTTGTGAGTCATATTTGAGGGAGAATCATCATCTGAGTCACTATCATCACTTTCCACTATGGAGGAAGGAAGAGGAGGATTAGAGACCAAGCTAGGAGATCTTTCCTCAAAGTGAACACTCCTCTCAATGAATAGCTCATGTGTCTCTAGATCCAAAATTCCATATGCCTTAATACCTTCAGGATATCCAACAAAGATGCAAGGCCTACTTTGAGGTTCCAATGCCTTGCATTTCTCTAGAGGTATGTGTGCCCAAGCTGGACAACCAAAAACTCTGAAGTGTCTCACAATCGGTTTTCTACCACACCAAGCCTCAAAAGGAGTCATACCCTTCAAAGCCTTATGGGGAACCCAATTTTGGATGTTTGTGGCACAACTGATAGCTTCTACCCAAAATTGTGGACCAAGAGAATGAGCATGAATCATGCAGCTAGCCATCTCCTTAAGGGTTCTATTCTTCTTTTCAACAACACCATTATATTGTGGAGTGTAAGAAACTAAATGCTAAAGAGTAATCCCCTCAAGTCTATTGTTCACATATTCCCTTCCATTGTCTGTGTGAAGAATCTTGACTTGCTTCCCTGATTGCTTCTCTACATGAGCCTTGAAGGCTAGAAATATATCAAACACTTCACTCTTGTGAACAAGAAAATAGACCCATGTAAAGTGGGAGTAGTCATCAATGAAGGTGAGGACATAGCGAGCTTTGCTAAATGATGGCACTGGAAATGGACCTACTACATCACTGTGAACCAATTGAAGAACTTCCAAAGCTCTCCAAGACTTCCCTTTTTCAAACTTCTCTTCTGGATTCTTACCCAAGGAACAAACTAAACATACACCTTCAAAAAAGCTGATTTGAGGGAGTCCTATAACCATATCCATGGAGCTAAGTTGCTAAAGATAGCTGTAATTGAGATGTCCAAACCGCTCATGCCATAGCTTACTTTCTGAATTTGAATGAGTGAGCAAGGCTGTAGGAGACTTAGGCACAAAGTGGGAGAATGAGTAAAGCCATGTGTTGTGATTGGCTTGTCCCACTACAACCAAGGAATCATCCTTAAGTTCTTTGACCACAACTGAATCTGGTAGAAACTCAACTTTCTTGCCATCTCCAAAGTGATTGATTTGGTAGATTGAAAGAAGATTATCACTCAAGTTAGGAACATAAAGAACATTCTCAAATCTTCCATTATCCATGACAACCAAACCTTCTCCTTCAATTTCCACTTCAGTATCATCTCCTATGAAGATGTGAGGTACCTTAGATGGCTCCAAAGAAGAAAATTGCTCCCTTTTAGAACCCATATGATGAGTGGCACCCGAGTCAAGTATCCATTGTTCTGAAGAACCTGAAGTAGCCACAAATGCTTGCCCTTTTCCTTTTGATTGTGAGGAAGTGGACATATATGAATCCTTCTTCTTGTAGGTGGATGGAAAATTGATGTTGTTCTTCTTGATGATTTTTGTCAACTCATCAATTTTCTTAGTGTGGCAATGATGCTCATCATGACCAAACTTCTTGCAATATGAATAGGTTGGTCTCTCCTTCTTGTGAGAAGAGGAAATTTCCTTGTTGTGGACAGGATGATTGTGCTTTATCTTGTTGTTTCTTTGGCTTAGATTGCTTCTGCTTCTTGTTGGAACCCTTTCCTTGAGTCCCTTGATTTCCTTGATTAGCCACCAAAGCTTTGTACTTTGAAAACTTGATAAGCCCCATGCTTATCAAGCTTGCTTGTTCTAACATCAACATTTCTGTGAATGCATCAAATGATGGCATAGTGAAAGAACTACCTACTATCAAGCGATGGGTTTGGAAGCTAGAAACAAATGTTGCATATTCTGATGGAAGCTTTCCAAACAAATTGTAGACCAACTGTGCATCCTTTTTTTCAATACCACAATCCTTAGGTTGCACTCTTAGCTCATTTGCCTTAGTGACATAGTCTTGGATTGTATCAAAATTCTTGGGATCTAACATTGTGAGATCATTGTCAAGCTGATAACCTCTAATCTCATCAACTTGGACATACAATTGACCAAAATTTTCCCAAGCCTCTTTGATTGTTTTACACTTTTCAATTTGAAAGATGAGATCTTTTGATATATATTTCCTTAAAGTTCCAAGAGCCATAGTGTTTTTAGTGAGCCAATCCATATGAGCAACAGGATAAGCTTTTGGATTAGATGGTGCAACAATAGTTCCATCAATATAATGAGTTAATCCTTTTTCCATTAACTTACTCCAAGCATCAATTTTCTAAGAAGCATAGTTATGTGGAGTTAACAAAGGAAATTTAGGAGAAACCATAGGAGAAAAATGAAAGAGAACAAGATAGAGAGTGAGGAACAATAACACAAGACACCCCCCCAAATTCACTCAATCAAAGAACCCCCCCAAAAAAATGATTTGGCACTTTATACTTAGTGTGTGTACAATGGCCACTTGCAAGCCAAGCAAAGTGGGCTTGTAATTTTCAATGTTTTACAACAGCCTTAAATAGGCTACAATAGACTCAAATGATTGATACAAAAGACCAAACTGAGATCTTAGCTTTACAAATGCCAAAATAGGCCAAAAATGACCAAGTGTTGAAAGTACAATTTCTGATCACAATCACTACAAATTGATAGCACCACTGTGAAGTTCAGAAAAAATCATGCACTTTAAAAAGACAACATCTAAAAAGGAGTTTGTATGAGTCTAAACGAATCCCTAAAAGTTGTAGAAACAAGGATTGGACAAGTATAGTTTGAAGAAACTAAAATTTTTGGAAAATTTGTCCATCAAAATCAAAAAATAATTACACCACTGTGAAGTACATGAAAAATTAACCCAAATAAAAAAAATTGCACCAAAAAAGGCCTCAAAATGACCAAGATATGAGCATTTGAAGATGAATTGCAAAATAAAAAACTCAAATGGAGAGGGGTCTAATTTTTCAAAAAGTAGGATGACGCAGTGCTGATGTCATCAACTCACAACGTTAAATTTTATGGTTAATTTCCCATCATGAGTTGCACAGGGTTAAATTTGACAGCCATTTGACCTCACCATCACCAATGCCCCTTTAGCTGGAATATTCTTTGAAATGCCAGAATACACTGTCTACCACAAAATATTTTTGATGAAATATTTTCAAAGAATATTCTACTACCGGAGTTTGAAATAAACTTGCCAGATTTTTAATATTGCTTGGAATATTTTGAAGGTGCTGGGTTTTTGTTTACTGACCGTCAGTGGAGAGACCCACAACCTGTGGGGGTTGTTGTCTGCACCATGTGGCACCATGGTGGGTGCCCGTGGGTATGCCTGCTACACTTGCAAATTGCAAGACTTTGTTTTTTTTTTAATTAAATAAAAAAATTACAATATAAAAATAAATCAGCTTTTTTACAAAATAAAATTGATTTTTTTTCAAAAAAAAGCCGATGAAATAAAAATTGTAGAATTATTTTTTTTGCAAAATAATTCCGTACCTGATACAATAATGACAACTTGGGGGGCTGTATGACTCCCTAGGCAATTTTTTTTGCCTCACCGGACAACTGCTCTGATTTGGTAGTTGATCTTAGGCTTTTTGGCCCTTCTGAGCACGATGGTGATGTCCTTTTTGGCTAAAAATGCTCTGAAGTGGTAGCTAGCTTTTGGATTTGGCAACCACCTCCAATCTTCAAACCCTTGTAGATTTGGCCTCCAATGTCCAATTGAGATGAAACAAAAGGAAAATCTAACTATCTAAGACAATCCAGACTCAATGGTGAGCTCAGTTCTGATGCAACAAGCTCACAAAATGCACCTACAATATGAGGCCAAAAATTGAACCCTCCAAGAATCTCTCCAAAATGACAATCTAAAGCCACTCCAAAAGCTCTGATACCATGCAAGAATTGGCTATGAAGGTAGCCACCCAAGATCTAGAGGCCTAATAGAAAGCACAAGCATAAGAGATAGAAGTAATATGACAACAATAAACTATATTCTGCCAATAATGCAAATAGAATGGAATGTGTCAAAGTACATAGGAGACCTCTAGGTTATATAGCCAACGTGAGTACATAGAAGGGCATAAGATTATGACAAGTGTCATAATCTTATGAAATGAGACAATTGTGAAAAGCTATCACTCCACCTAAAGTGGAAAAGTGATAATGTGATAATCACCACAAATGGTGAATCACCCACAAAAGGTGGAGAGGTAATCACATGATATGTCCACGAAAGGTGGATGTGATAAAGTAATAACATGATAAGTCCACCAAAAGTGGAAATTCTCCAACTACCTCCTATGTGGTCCCTAAGTAAACTTAACTAAGGTGTAATAACGACCTAGGACAAGGTACACCACTTTTAATTACACCAACAATTATGATCTTAACATCGAATTCTTTGAAACAAAGCAACCAGTACTTTGTCTCAAAGAGGGGAAAAATCTAGACATGTAAAAAATGACCTAATTCATATCACACATCTTGAATGATATTTTTTCATCATCGACATCATTAACACTTAATATCACTACATTTCACATCATTTACATCAAAAACCCTATTTTCCTCTATTAATTGAATAGTCTTTAAATTATTTAAATAATTACTATTTCACCATCAATCTGAGTTTATTTCTCTTGATTAATTAAATAATATCAATTATTTAATTAAGTCTCTAATATACCCTATTCTCCTAAATCAATTAAATTATTATTACTTAATAGTTTAATTAATTCACTTTCCCCTTTCTAAACATGAATAATTAAATTAATTATTCAAACCTCATTCAAAAAGGTCAAAAAACAAATACAAATTTATTTGTTAAAGTTAAACATGACTTGCACGTTCAACTCAAAATAGTAATTAATTAATTACCCTCACCCCCTTTTGTAATTGAGCAAATCACGACCACTGATTGCTCACTTTGATTGGCCAACTGATTCATCTATTTCCTAACTGATTCATCCATTTACTAACTAACCCATCTATTCTTCAATCCCATTATCTACTCAATTGGATTTCCTCAATTCCATAGATTATGCAATCTAAATCCTCTGATTATGCAATTAACATCCTTAATTAGATCAATCATAGAAGGTAATTGAGCAATCTATTTCCTCTCAATGGTTCTCAACTGTTGATCGGGATTTTGCATTGTTGTAATCTTGCACGTTCATCTCAAAATAGGAAATCTATAAAATAACCTTCTACCTTCTCACAAATCATCTAGAATTTACATAGTGAAGCACTGTACAATTATCTCTTGAGCACGTTACGAGTTATCATCACATTCTAGTTCAACATTTTGCACACATTGAAGCTTTTGCAACACATAATGGAGGCTTTGCATTGATACAAACACAATTCAACATCAATGTGAATACAACTTCGACATGGTATGGTAAGATTTGGTTGTTTTGGATTCATTTAAGGTTCTTAATTGCTTATTTGATTGAATTCCAGACTTTTAATTTACATTTCATGAGTAATGGGTTTAGGGATCTTAATCTTGTTTGAATTCATTTAATTCATTTTCTTTCTATATGCTTCATTCCCCCCTTACAACATATTGAAATGAAAAATAGAATTATATTTTATTAATATTTCAATTCTAATAAATTTAAAATTAGTTTTACTTTTCTATTTAATTATTTATTAACTTAATAAGTTCATTATTTATTATTATTATTATTATTATTTTTATATTTTGATATATTTTGTCTTTACATTTAGTTTATCTACTCAATATTTAACTGACTTAAGTTTTACATTTATTTTAATTATTTATGTCTTATAAAATTAAAAAATAATTAATAATTATTAGAACAATTTTAATTGATAATTAATTGTCTTATTAAAAATTTAATTATTGTAGAATAATTATATATTTTGATTTTTGATTTTAATTTATATAATAAAATAAATTTAAAACTTAAAATCTAAATTAGAAGTTAGAGAAACTAACTTTTGATTAGTCATTTCATGCCAATAGTCCAAGGATAACACATGTTCCTAGGGAGTTATGCTCAAGGTAGCATGTTTTTGATACAATAAGCAGCATTTACAGGGTGTTGTACCCTTTACATGAAGAGCCACAAGGGCCAAAAAGATCAAGTCCAAAAAATATTAAAAACTAAGCAAAAAAACATACACAACAAACCAACAACCGATAGTCCTACAATGCAACAACATCAGATTAAATAGCCCAGTTCTAAGATAGGAGATTAACAACATCATCCCCAACCCAATCGAGGCCTTCTTTAGCATTCTTCTTGTCTATTTTGTAATTCATCACGACAGAGAGGGTGCTGGTAACATAGTGGACCAACTTGATAGTGAAACAGGTCAAGCCATTAAACTTCTTGTCCATCTTTCAAATTCTTTCTTGTAGCACATGGAGCTCCTCCCCATAATCCGTAGCCTTCTCAATATTAGTGCACTCCACATCTAGAGGGTTTGAGGATTGGGAGGCTGAGTTCTCCTTATGCACTTTGCTAATACCAAGAATGGTGTGGGGCCCTCCAACATACTTCTCCTCCTCATCCCTAGAAACCTCCTCATCCCTACAATCTTTGCTATCAGACCGCTCCTCATCCGTATCCATGTCATTAACTTGCACTTTCTTGTTATTTTTAGCCACCCTACTAGACCTCCTGATGATGGGATTTTCACCACCATTCACCACTCTAGCAGCAACCACCGTGTCCCCCTTAGAGTCCCTACCCACAACATTCTTTCCTCTGTTGTCCATGGCTAGAGGCTCCATCAAACCCTTCCCCTCATCCTTAACTTTATTTTTAGAGGTAGATTTGCTAACAAACTTGGAAGGGGCATCCTTAACCTCACATATACTAGCCGGAACACTAGTCTGGGCAATCCCCACACTCCCCTTAAGCTTCTTGGTAGTAGGTTTAGGCTTATGAGTTTTAGTGGCAACCAGAGGGGTTTTCCTAATGGGACCTTTGGACTCAACTGGGGAGATATTGGCCACAACAAGGGGTACAATTTCCTCAACACAGACAAAAAAATAGGTTTGAATGGGCATAACACAAGATGGAAGTGGTAGAGCCTCAAAACGAGGCCTTGGTGGAGCAACATGGGAGGAGTATCCTCAGGGTTTAGGCCAACAACCTCAATAAATTTTTCAATAGATCTCTCTAAATCCTTAAGTAAGAAAAAAGAAAAGCTTAAAAGAATTTTGTGCTAGAGGTGATTTAAAAGAGGGAAGTGATAGAAATAGTAGGTTTTGTATCTACCTTCAAGGGTCATGTTCTTCATTAGGGCAAGGAAAATCGGGTCCCAAGGCTACAGGAGAGCTTCCCTCTCAAACCCTGACTAGTTACGAACCGGTTTCTCATTACCCACAAAGAAAACATTTAGGCTTTCATTATCTTGGGCCTTATTATGCTTCAAGTACTTCTTACCAGTACACAACAACCCCATCGCTTGCATAATCACCTTCTCATTCACTTTGAAGGAAACACCACCCATGGTAACCCTTATATCTTTCCAAGAATTTTCAAACTACATAGATAAACTAGGGTCATGACCCACCAAACTTTCCATCAGAGGAGCCAACCCGCCTTCAACACAAATATGCCACACCAATGGATCCGTGCAAAATTTCCACAGTTGTTGAGCTTCGTTCACACCCTATCGCCACCTATTATGCCACTTTGCACACGAAAGAAATAAAAAACTTGTGATAGCAAAAGGTTAGAGGAATTGGTTAAGTGAAAGGTCACCTGCACACTTAAGATTTTAAGCCAAACAATGTAGTCTTGGGAAATCAAAGCAATGTACAAAACACACGCTTGAGGAATTAAATCCCTAAAGGTAATCTTGGTGATCTCATTAATGAAAATCTTCAAACACTTGCAGCTAGGTAAGTAGGACATGATGGGAATGGAAGGTTTTCCTTCCATGATATTATTACATAGAAACCAAAGTAAGATGGCCACGGGACCAAATTTAGAAACACCTAAGATCTCGAATTTTAGTAAAGGAGGAAAAATAGTGGAATAGATAAGACCAATTAAAAGCTTTATCTCATAATTATTAGTCACATCAAAATTAAAATAAAAAATCTTCATGGATATACGATAGCTTAGCACAATCCCCAAAAGGAGATTATGTAAGGTACGAACCAGTTTGGCCTTAATCATAAAGTACTCTCCATAATTCCTCATAATGACATTTTTAAAAATAGACTCCACCCTATTATTCAAATTTTGCCACTTTTAAGACACCTCAACATTCACACCCATCTACATAGCCCATAAGACAAGAATGTGGACCCCCCATAAGGCCCATAAAATTGCATAATTAGTTATTATCATGGATCAAATAAGGGCTTTTTTCCTTAATGATTAAATCTTGAATACCTGGTGGTAGGTTCCCCAAATTATGTCAACACTTAAAGATTTTCCAATGTGTGCCAAAGTTGGCTAAAGCATCAACCACTTGATTACCCTCTTGGTAAATGTGGGTAGCAGTCTTCAAATTCAACTTAGACACAAAAAGCTTTATGTCTAATAAAATGTCTTTAGTACTCCAACCCAGTAATTTGCCAAAGTTAACATCATCAATGATAGACTTAGAATCACCTTCAATATGAAGGTTCTCAATCCACATAGTAATAGATAATTGGATGCCCTTTAGCAATGCTCTAGCTTTTGCAATCATAGAAGATTGGATGCCAATCCCCCTAGAGTAACCAGCCATAAAATTTCCCTTGCAATCTTTGATAACACCTCCTATGCTAGCTTTTCCCGAGTTGCCTTTGGCCACCCCATAAAAATTAAGTTTAAACCAACCATGGTCCAGAGATTTCCAAATAGTGTCCCTTCTAGCCAGGGATCTAGAGTTTCCATAGGAATTGGCATCAACGTTTTGATGCCAAGCTTTGGCCATAATAATTTCCCTCTCAGTTGGACCTTTATCCGGGATTTTCCCTTTAAAAAGTGAGATGTTTTATGTGATGAGCTAAGATCCTATACCAAACATCTCCTTCGGGCTCATCTCAAGGATTTGGATGCTCAAGGCAACATGTTGTTTGATTAAGGATGTGATAATTCACCTTTAAGATCTCTTCAGTTTACGCATTGCACACTTAAGGAGCAAAATTGATATTTAAAAAAATCTAATAATTACAATTATCTACATTCTATTTTTTCAAAAGATTGTGAATTATTTTATTATAAAAAATATATTTAATTGAATATGTATTAATATTATAGATTTAACGTTCTCCAAACCTATGAAATTGAAGTCTATTGAAAGTTACCAAAAAATACTAAAAACTAATTTAGAATTTTTGTATCAGATACGTTACTTCAATATATACAATATTGTACATAGGCTATTATGGAATTGAAAACAATCAAGAAATCTAGTTTAGGTTATGTAAAAGCAATCCAATTTTAGCTTTAGGTAAATTACTTGAATATATATAACATTTGAAAAAGGTTGTGTTGAACAAATCAATTTATTGAACGAGATCGTAGCAATATAAGATATAGAATTGATATTATTTTTGAAAATCTAGAATCTTATCAAATAAACATTTACCAAATGAAAGGAAAAACTAAGACCCGATGCAAAAAAATGACATATAATTTAGAAACATCAAAATAGATTTCAAAAATTATAATCATATCAACATAGTTTCAAATTAGTGGAATAGTTTTAGACATTGAAATAAAACCAACATTAATTTACTTTATAGACAATAAAATTGTCTCTAAATCTTCAGAAAAAGTAGATAATAGTTTTTTAAACAATTAAATATCGTGATAAGATTTAGTAGTGACTTGTTCACAATTATGCCACTTTGGTTCATGTTTTCTTTAACTTGAAGGTCCAAGTTTCTTGTCTTCAAGTTGCAAAGCATTAGAACTTGCAATGAATTTTAAAAGCTCATATTATTTCACTGACTAAAAATACCCTTAATAATGTTAGGATGATAGTTAATTTGCATCATTAGTTTCCAATTCAGTAATTGAAATACAAAAAACAAAAAGACTAACAAGGAAGGATAATTTGTTGTTTAATTGCATGACATGCTACAACACCCATTTTTCTTTCAGCTTCCTTTTTAGTCCTTATCGGAGCATCGAAATAGGTAAATCCATCAATTACCATAACTTAGGTTGTAAAATACAAAGTATGTGGAGGTCCAGTAATTTTAAAAGTAACTTTAACAAAATCAATAGTAATAGAACCATTTACAAGAAGTTGTCAAAGAAGTGTTTTTACACTTACGTCCTATTTTGTTATTAGAAATAGTTAACAAAGAAAATGACCCTATCAAGTTATTTATATAATAATGTGTTCCAATCTGCAACAATAAAATTGTGTTTATAATCAAAAACTTTGTTTACATATTTTGATCAATGTAAAAATACACAGAAGTTACCCGAAATTTGTATTTATTGTTTTTTCTATATGTGTCACCAAAAAATGTACAGTTGACATTTTTAAGCTCACTTGAGTCTTTCTAATGGGCTTTGGCTTGATTTTTCCTAGGTATAATGTTGTAATGTGATCAAAACATTCACATTAGGGCTTAAACATTCAAATTATGATGTCTTGTGAAGGTGTTGTGAAGTGTTGTAAAACATTTCTACACTTTTCTAGACTCTATTCATTACAATTCACCTAAAAATCACCTTTTCATCACTTATTAAGTCCTATTTTGAAGTGTTGTAAAGTCTTGTAATAAGATTTCACGCTTTTCTAGGCTTAATTTCACTAATGCAACCCTTTCTCATGTCTAAATGACCCCTTAATACACTTTCTAGCTGTTTTCAAGTGTGTTGTTAAGGATATTCCCATTGGAAAACTTTTAATGCCCTAAAATTCTTGACACCCACTTAATTTGCTTAAGTGGGGCTAAGTCACCAATAGGGGTGACTTAGTCCTTTTTGGCACAAAACTTAAAATAATTTTAAATTTCTAGCAGGATTTTGTCCTCTAACCCTTGAGGTCGGCCTATGATGTGTTACTTTAGGGAAATTTTAGTAAAATCATGTATAAATAAGGGTTTTTTCACCTCATTTTAAATACATCTCCTACATTCATCTATCTCCAAATCACATACAATCTCTTGCATTCATTAAGCATTCAAGCAAATCAAGCATTATTCAAGTCAAGCTATTGGAGTTCTTCATTGCACATCTTCAGATTTGAGCATCAATGGTGTGGTAAGTTTATGAAATTTGCATTTTCATGTTATCTATTTATCACTCTCTTTTCATCTCATCTCATTGTTTAGGGTTTTATTACCAAAGTGGGGTTTGACTAAGGAAAACCCCTATTCTCTAACCCTCAACCATTTTTCCCCTTTTGCATGTATATTTTTCAAAAAATAGGTGTTGAAAAGTGATCAAAAAGTTCACAAATTCAATCAAGCCAAGAAAACCCTAATTCAAGCTTGGGGAGACTTTCTACCTCATTTTCTACAAAATAAGTGCAGACACTTGTTAGAAAAGAATGTACAGATCAGAGACTTCCAAATTATGTCCAAAATTCCTTGAGATTTGTAGGGGGACTAAGTCGCCACTAGTGGTGAATTAGTCCCGCTTCCAAGCCTGAAAATTGATTTTGACATTTCTAGATACCCAATTGGTAGATTCTTGTTCCAACAAAGTTTCCCGAAACTGGGACTAAGTCGCCCAAACTAGCCTAAGTGTCCCGGTCAACATTTTAGTCATTTTTTTAGGATTCCAGATTCTTCCAACATCAAACTCCTAATTCTAGGTGCACCTCTTCCATTTTGTTCTATTATTTCATCATTTAGTTGCATTTCTTAGGCATTTCTGCGTATCACATCATGTTTTCCAACACTTTACATTTTCATAGTTTTGCATCATTAAATCATCTCATTTTCAAATCAAACCATTAGGACATCTAAATTAGGAATAATACATCTCATTAACATTATTCTTGAGTGTAAACCTTTGCATTTTGGTCCCCCATCCAATCCCCTTTCTCCTTTTAGGTGAAAAAGCCTAGGAGGAGTAAAGCATTGTGAGGGGTCAAACCAAAATCATCCTTTACACCATCAAAGAATGCTATGGTAGCTTGAGCAATCAATTGCTCACTATATTTTTTGGTTCAATCATTGCCACTGGATACATGTGTCGTTCCCTAGACAGTAACAAAATATTTTAAAAGTGGGGCCTTCTCAAGACCCAGCCTCACTGTACAATACATGAGAGAGCAAAATACATTTTTTGAGTATATTCCTACAACATGCTTTTGTGCAGTTCCATATAAAATGATCATAATAAGCAAATGAATTAAAAAGCTTGATAATAAGAAGCTCTAAATTATTGTTTGGTTTGATTTTTCTATTGTCTTGCCCAAAACATTATTATAAAAGTTCAAATTGAAGTAACTATTGTTATTCTATGAATAGTACTTGTATTTATTATAATAATAAATCCATTACTATTTCGGATCGATGTAGTATCTTTTTCTTTACTTGAGTAATATGTCTATTTTCTTATTAACTATAATTTTTTAATAGTTAAGGGATGTATAAACAAGTAAAACCACAATGACCTCAAGAAACATGTACACATATATATTAATTCTTGATCATTCTCAATATTTGATCACTAAATTGTGTCACACTAGAATTCTATAGTTTTTTTGGCAAAAATAAGTATAAGTACAAGTGGCAAAATAACAATTTATAAAAGCTTGAATGAAATAACTTCATATGTTACATATTTTAAATACTACATTAAAATTTGTGCTTTTATTCAAGTATTTACAATAGCCAAAGCTCTTTATCTTAAATGAGAATTTATAGAAATACTAAGCTCAATTGTTAGATAGTAATTGCAAGTGTGAAAGAAAAGATATGATGTTTGTTATTTGTATGACATCTATTAGTATTTATCACTATTTATCATTCGCTATCTATCAATTTGTATTTTGCAATAGTAATTTAAGACATTATCAATTAGAAAGAAATAAATAGATTTCATGTGTGTTAATGAATTTGTCATAAACTAGTACTTTCTATAATAATTATTCATATTCTATATTTAATGGAAATTTGATTGACATAATCATTATTATATATCTAAAATCTATGTTGTTGCATTGTTTAAAATCTACTAAAGCATATATTGACAACCTTAGATATTACATATTATTGGTCTTATTTTATTCCATATATAATATTTATATTTTAAAAATAAACAATGTAATGTTTTGTATTATATATAATATTATGCAAACATATAAATAATATAATAAAAAAGGATTAATTTAAGTTAAGTGATTGTATTGTACACTGGATAGGTGTCCATTTCATGTGCATTATCATCCATCAAAATCTATTTTTCTTGTGTGCTTGCCTAGTGATGGCAGTTGTGGTGAAACACGTACTATTATGATTAGTTTTGACTTGCTTGTGATTTCCTAACAACTATCAGTGGTTTGACTCATTACACATTTCAAATATTGTTTTTAATGTTGTTTCTAAAGCACCCACAACAAAGGCACGTGGATTTTCTCTTTCAATGGTAGAAACAAAATGATATATAGCACAAGTAACTACATTCCAAATGTGCATTGTGGAGACAAGTAGAACTTATAGCAAATACCACATAAAAGAAAATTGTAGAAACCATTGAAAATGAAAATGGGG
>VDFB02297772.1:0-23142 GCA_007258455.2 Sequoia sempervirens
TCTTCATTATTTTAAAAAAAAAAAAAAAAACTTAGAAAGTAGATTCACAACACTTGTTATTTGCATCTTCAAATTTTGAGTGTAACTATCTTCATTTTCTATGAACATCAGATTTTGCTAATTTTAGAAAGAAAAAAAATGGTGTCTTAAAAACTATTTTTGTGTCACAACTTGGTGCACTTAGCCTATTCCTTCAATATTTAAAGTCTAAAACATTACAAAAAATTACATTTAAAAACTAGAGTTAAAAATAATAATTATTTGCATTATATACAAGTTGTAATGTAGTTTTTTCGTATTATTTCTCTATAACCATAAAATTGTAACATTGAAAAATAAGAAAGTAAAATTATGAAACAATAATTACCTCTAAAAATTATGCACAAAGTAAATATATTAAATTCACTAGTACAATTAAAGACATCTTTGTAGATTGATATATTTAAAATTAAAATATATTCAAAATAATTTTACATTGTAAAATTTAAAAACATTCTTTAAAAAAAAATCACAATAAATAATATTTTTTTATTCCAATATATTTTTAAAATAATAATCTATATTTCAATTATATTTTACTTTTAAATAATATATTATAATCTGTTATAATATATTTATAATTTATTAATCATTTAATGTACTATATAATTATATAAAAATATAAATCAAATTATACAATCTAAACAAATTTAAATTGTAATTCAAATTTCAAACCTATCCTCCTCTTATTCTAGTAATATTTGGAGGTCCTACTTTGTTGTGTGTTTCTTTTCTCATGTTTTCAATTTTCATTTTAATCAATGTATTAGAATCTTTTAGTTCTATTTAGGTACACAGTTAGAATTGTTTAACGAATTGAAAAACAAGTATTTTCTTAATGATTCACAAGGATCTACTAAAACTATTTTTGTAAGTATATTAATTATTTTGCTCTTGTAGACTAGTCATTATAATAAAAGTTAAGATTCACTTTTCTCACAAACTATTAGAATAATTAAACAATAAGTAACATTCATCAATTAATTAAATGTAGAAAAGAAAGCACTAAAATTTTATTAATCAATTAAAAAACTAACAAAATTTAAATTCACTTTTGGTATGAAATTTTTTAATATAAAGTTGAATACTCAATTATAAAATTTAATATGTTAATTTAATTATATATAATTTATTCATTAAGTAGATAGTATAATTTTATTTTAAAACTATTTTATTTATTATATACTTGGGGACATAAATTGTATGTGAACATGTTTAATTTTAGAAATATTTAAAACTAGCATATATATATAAACTGAGAAATATCTTTGTGAACAAATCTATTTGACTTATTTATTCGATATTTCAAATTTATTTATTTTTGATTTGTTTATTTGACTTTTTAATTTATCTATGATAAATATTTTCAAATATATGTGATTTATCTTTGATTTCTCTTTCTAATAAAATCCCATTCATTTTGATTTTTTGAAGGATCCCTCTTTGATTTTGATTTTGATTGTTCTTTGAAATTTATCTTTGACTTTAATTTTTCTTTTTCTTTGAGATTTTTCTTTGATTTTTCTTTTTGATTTATTTGATCAAATATCTTTCATTTCAATTTTGATTTTTTTTATTAAATTTCTTTTATTTTGATTTTGTTTTTTCTTTGTGATTTATCGTTGATTTTTATTTTTGATTTTTTTGGTGATGGAAAAAAGTCTCATTTCATCTTTTTCATTTATCTTACATTTTTTATTTATTTATTTGATATTTTAGTTGATCTATGGCAAAATATTTTCAATTTTTTATAATTTATATTTGATTTTTCTTTATTGTATTTTTTTACTACTAAATTGTCCTTTGAATATTATCCTTGATGTAGCAACCACATTAATTGGAACCTAAAAACAATAAGGACTTCTCACTCAACTAGAGCTTCTTTTTTTTTTAAACTAACATCATAGTAAATGCAACCATTGCTACCATAATAACAAGTTAGCTAGTATTCTACTTAAACAACATGAAACCTGAATTAAATTCATATATTCAATTACAAGATAAGCCAGAGTTACAAGCATAAGAGATTATAAGTCCTGATCTGGTCTTGTGTCTTCCAACACTCAGCTCACCATTTGCATGTGAGGGAAACCATCATCTAAGTGTTTTTCCACCAACCATGGACCCATGTAGTCCCCCGCACACCTTCCTAACTAGAAGGGGCCCTTCCCTTCTTATGAAAGGCAATGTTGGAAACCCTCAAGAAATGCCATCTGAGCTATGGTGGTAAACCCTACCTATCTAACTCTGCCACTCTACTAAATATACCTTCCTACTAAGCTGGCAATTCTGGTTAGTTAGGTATCTAGGTTACAGTGAGTACTAAAGTGCAGTGAATGGAACCTGCACCTACTATGGCCATAGTTTTGTACTACTATAAAGACTCACCCACCCTACTTGACTTGGAAAACTCTTCTAATCTAGGGCTTCTGAGAGACTCTCTTTTCCCTTTACTCTTACCAAGGACACCTATCCTAGGGAAAACTCTCTTAACCTAGTTAAAGTTTTTCAAATAAGACACACTCCTCTTGGCTACCTACCACATGTGATCATTATACTTTACACTAGGTTTTCAAGAAATCCTTCGAACTTCCATGGCTAACAATTTCAACTTAGAAAATACCCCCAATAAAGAAAATAATAGGGTTTTTATACCAAGAAGGCAAAACAAAAACCTTTCAACCCCTTAGATAATTTGGTGTTGACATTGCACCTAATGCATTCTGACCATCTAGATGGAATGCACAACAAGATACCTAGTAGTATGCAAACATAACCAGGAATTTATTTTTGCATCAATTAGTAATAGTTATTTCCTTTTTTTAATTGAAATCTCATTCATTCATTATTAAACATTTGCATGCACATTCTAATATTTAGACTCTTATCTTCTTTTATAATAGCATTGTTCTTGGATAAACTTCATGCTAACCTTCTTGAATTTCTTTTCATTTTAGGTTGGCAAAGAGCAAAAGAAAACTAAAGCATGCTACAAATTCATCCTAACAGCTATTTCTAGAATAACCATTAAGGCACCAAGAACTGTAGCTAGGTATTTTTGTCAATCAAGACATAAACAATGAACTTTCTACTACAACTCACTCTAATCATGTTGTAGAGATAAAATTGTAAACAAGAAACAGTGATATTGATTTAAAAGAATAGCACACATGTTGCATTTTCCCATAAGATTACCTTGTATCAAGAAAGCACTGATATCTCATAGAATAAGTTACTCAAGAGCAATATGTGCATGTATAAAATTTTGGAACTTGATAAGTCTGAAAATGAGCAACCGTGGACAAGAACTCCTAGTATTTCTTTAGCTCAGCCTACCTACTATTGTATTCATCTCTATTCCTTTTCTCTTTAAAAGAAATTCGAGCTCCAAATAGCTCTCCTAATTTCAATATTTATAGCTTCCTCCTTACAATCCAAAACCATTAAATCCTATCCTCCCTTCCTAGCCATAAACATGTTTGTTGAATTAGAATTTTTCTTCAACTAAAGGAGGTCAATTGAATATTAGGTGGTTAAGATAACCACCTCCTCAATTTTGTCTAACTCCCTCCTCAATAAAGTTGAGCATGATAAAGTATCAATGAAAAAAAAAAAGTTTCAAGGTGGTGGATATCGCCAGCAAAATCTTCGTAGATGCAACACCACTTTTGTGGCTTAAAAAAGGGAACCACTAAGCAAGATTTTAGCGTACGTCCAAAATTATGGCAATATGGTTTAATTTAAAGTTTAATAAGGATGTAACTTATCTCGCCAACTCAAGATGGTCTTGCCTCCTCTATTCAAATGAGAGGGATAAAATTACATATTTAATATTTGAATCTTTACCTCAAAGAAATTTGGTGGTAAAACATTATAACTTCCTCCTTTAAATTTAATAAAATATTCACTTTTGAAAAATACTATCAAATTAAATATTTATAAATTAAACATTGGTCTTCCAAACCTTAAGAGAGGTATAAAATTATTTAAAGTTAATACCTCAAGGAGATGTCATGCATCATGGTTATACATTGCCTGAAGAAGAGTAATAATGTTAATATATATATAGGTCATCAGGCATAATTTCAAACTCAATAAGTGATAATACCATACCAATGAGTTTAGGTGCCAAAAATTAGGTTTCCTATCAGGAAGGGGATAATTAAATTGAACAGTCATTGATGCACATGTTTAGGCATGTATGCATCAAAATGTGTATGTGCATATGCATGCATATGTACAATCGCAAGCTCATAAATTCACCTACCATGATGTGATTACATACATATGCATACACCCGCAATGGTGTATGCAAGTTCCTCCTACATGTGCATATATTCTTGTTTGGTTCAATTTCATTGAAAAAAAGAAGGTAGGGAAATTGGTTTTCAAAACCCTAAAACCACCTACAACACAACCACATCCAAGAATCACATAAAAGACTTGCCTCAAAATAGGACTCTTATTACACTCTTCTAGGGTTTGTAGATCCTTTTGACCTAACCCTAGCTTAGATGGAATTTTCCAAAGCATTCCAACACCACCTCACTACTCAAATGATACTTTCCATCTCTGGAGATTGTGGCACACGCTACCCTACATCAAGCTCCAAACAAACAAAAAATAGTTAGACATATAGATATCATAAAATCCCCATTATATATTCTCTTTCTTTGCATTTACTGAAAAATACTTGAGCATAACCATCAATGGAATTGTTGTGAGCTTTTGAGAGAAAATAGTTGAAAGGTTCATGTTTCTTATTTAGCCATGAGTGTGCACATAAATAATTTGAATGATTAATCTTCAAAGAACATGGATAACAAGAAGATTCACTGAATTAATTCATATTAATCATTTGCTATACAAAAAGTATCGATAAACAAAGTGTATTTTTTTGAGAAATTGGCTACATAGTGTGTGCATTAATTCTCCACTACAACTACTGGAAAAATTTATATCCAAGTCTACCCCTTTACAATGTGAAATTCCTAATTTATAATATTGCACTGAGGAGTAGTTACAATTGTTGCAGAATGATCTTCAAGAATTTGTTGTGAGTTTCGATAGAGAGGCGTTCAAAATTTGTTTAACAATCCATTGTAATTACATTTTTAATACTACCAATTTTGATAATAGTTTATAAATAATCAGACTATATTTTAAAATAATGCATAATTCTACAGAAAAAAATAATTTAAATAATTCTTCCTAGCCCTAATGTTTATGCCAATGCTTACTAGGTGTTAGAATCCTCCAATAGTCACTATATGATATTCTATTGCACCATTATGACCTTCACACACAACCTTCTTGAGAGGTTGGAGATCCCTTTGAGATTTAACCATATTTAATAACTGAGCTAGGGCTAGAGTATCTAAAAGACAAAATGAATTTTTGCTACAATATAAAGAAGATATGAAGTATTAGTTATAGAGTTTCCTTAAATTCAAATCATCTAAATAAACAATATTTTGAAAATAAACTGATTGGGCTACAAAATTCTGATCGACCATTTGTGATATCTTGAAAGAAAAGGAAATTCAACAATTAAAACAATATGATTATCTTAAATACTTAAAAATTTGACAAACAAAGTAAAGTAAACCAAATTTAATATGCTCAAAAACTTCCATATATCCAAAGGAAAGAAAAGTTTCAGATGCTAAGTTTGTACAAGGCTGTGTACAATTAAGTTTATGGTGATTTTGATGTTGCTTCCTTTGTACTAATGTCCATGCAACTTCCAGAGATGTCACTGGCCTTATAGTTTCTCCCATCTATTCATTGGGGTTAAAGCAAACACAGAGAATAGGAAGGTCTAAAGTTCGAATCATAAATGTGCAATGCACAATGAATATGGAATGTGATTTAGCTTGGGATTTTCTTTCCCCATTGTTCAATATGGAACAATTGGGGGAATTGGATCTCAAATTCAATAACTTCTCTCAAGTTCCCATCCCTCCTAGATTGAGCAGACTCAAGAGTTTGTGCTACTTGAATTTATCATGGGTTGGGTTTAGTTGAGATATTCCTACAAAGCTGGGGAACATGTCTTCTTTGCACTACTTGGATCTCTTTGTCTACCATTGGATTTGGTTGAGAATGGTGTACATGTGAAATTGGATGAGAAACATGAGATATTCATGAGAGCTTATCTTGGATGAAGTGGATATGTTAGGAGTAGAAAGCAATGAGTTGGACAACGCTTTCTCCACCATGTACACTCTAACCCATCTTCAAATGTCCTCTTGTTCACTCTCTAGAGAAATTCTCCCTTCCCTTCCCAACCTCACCAATCTGACCCACCTCCAACTTGCTTATAACAAATTCAATGGTAGCATCCCTTCTACCCTACTAAGCCTTCCAAGATTGCAACTAGCAGACTTGTCCAATAAATTGGATTTGGAAGGGAAGCTATCAAGCATCCTACCCCAACACTCTACTTCCCTTCACACCCTTCTTCTTTGGTACACAACAGTGGGAGGAAGTATTCCAGATTTTGTTGCCAACATTTCCTCATTAACTCTCTTGGATCTCTCATATTGTTATGTCGATAGTATTCCAATTACAATGGAAAATCTAGCAGCACTTAAAGAATTGTATCTCTCTAATAGTAGTTAAGAGGGTACATCTCGCCATTTGGGGATAGACCTCCCTTGGGAAGACCTTTTCTTTTGGCCTATATTGATCTTTCTAACAAGTAGTTAGATGGTTGCATTCCACCAATATTGTTGACGACATTTTCAAACCATCAACATGTTGTTTTGAGTAACAATCAATTGAAGCGAAGCATTCCATCCCTTGACACTAAGCTTCACTACCTTTCAAACCTCAATCTAAGCCATAATGCATTGATGAGTAAAATACCCCTTCCATTGGACGACTATCATCTCTAGAATTGCTTGATCTAAGCAACAAAAATATTACAAGGTGTCATCCCTCTCAACATTTCAAATCTAAACTGTGGAGGATTTTCCTATACTCTAATAGGTTAAGTGGGGTTTTTTCAGAGTCTCACCTTGATAATCTCAGCCAACTTTCCTAGGTAGATATTTCTGATAATATTTTAACTGTAAAGATTAGGTCAACATGGATTCCTAAATTCTCTTTGGAAACAATGGATTTAGGGTCATGCAACGTGGACGACAAGTTTCCAACATTCCTAATAACTCAATATGAGCTTGTCAATATGGATTTTTTCAACTACAGTCTTGTAGGAAATATTCCCCAATGGATATGGGGTGTCAATTCTCTTTTGTATCTCAATCTTTCTAATAATCACTTTGTAGTAGTTCTACCTCATTTGTTGATTGGAATTCAATTACAGACTCTAGATTTGCATAGCAATAATTTACAAGGTCAACCTTCACTTCATTCTGATCGCCTATTAGTGTTGGGTTTGTCAGAGAATCAACTCAGTGGATTCATTCTAGAAGAAATTGGTGAACATCATCTTGAATATATATCTCTCTCTCTTGAAATTATCTCAATTGTAGCATTCCACCTTCTATATGCCAAATAAAGGTTATGGATCTCTCAAATAACAAGCTTACAAGTAACATTCCTGCCAATTTCAAAAATTTCTCTTCTACTGAGATGCTGAACTTAGAGAACAATTCTTTGGAGGGAAAGTTTCCACGACAGTTTGGAGACATGCTTTCTCTTTAGACTTTAAAATTTGGTAGAAATGAACTAAATTTGTACATCTCATCCTCTCTTGCAAACTGTAAGCAGTTGGAGATACTAGATTTGAGCAACAACAACATGAGAGGGGTCATTCCAAATTGGATAGGAAAACTTCAAAATATTAAGATTTTGATGTTGAGGTGAAATAGATTTCATGGCACAATACCCTCAGAAGTTACAACATTGTCACTTCTACAAATCTTAGATATTTCATCCAACATAATTTTAGGAATTATTCCAACTAACATCTCATCCTTGTAGGCTATGAAAAATCAAACACTCGGCACTAAAATTTTTCTTGCTGGAAGTGATGATCAAATCTATGTAGATCGAGCAAGAATGATTAACAAAGGAAAGGAGATGGAATTTGTAAGATCATTGGCATTGGTAAAATGTATTCATTTATCAAATAATAATTTAATAGGTGGAATTCCTCCAAACATGAGATTGCTTTAGGGTTTAGTAATCCTTAACATTTCAAGAAACCATATTAGGGGTGAAATCCCAGAGAGTTTGGGGAAAATG
Source organism: Sequoia sempervirens (assembly GCA_007258455.2). NCBI lineage: Eukaryota > Viridiplantae > Streptophyta > Pinopsida > Cupressales > Cupressaceae > Sequoia > Sequoia sempervirens. The sequence continues at coordinate 8,254 of VDFB02297772.1, forward strand.
CTATAGTTGGAGTCTCTTGATCTTTGACACAACCAACTATATGGAATTATCCCTTTGGATTTGTAGTCACTCACATTCTGGGGTTACCTAGACATGTCCCACAATAATCTTTTAGGAAAGATACCAAAAGGGGGACAATTTACACATTTGGTCCATTGTCCCTTTCATACAATTTAGACCTATGTGGCCTCCAACTCAATACAACTTGTTGTAGCCTTCAGCGAGTTAAACCTTGTCTTTCAAGCATTCTGTTAGAGATAAATATTGATGAAGAAGAAGAGAATATATGGTGGGGATTCGGCTTGGGAATGAGCTATGCAGTTGGTTTTTCTATTGTAATTGGAGTGTTGTGTTTTACCACAACTTGGAGTAGAAAATGCTTCCAAGTGATGGATAACATTATCATTTATCTTTTTGAAAGGATTGAAAAAATAACTTTCTTTTGTGGCCATGGAAAAAGTTTGTAAGATAAGTTATAAGCTCTCCCCTCCATTAGATTTTAGAGGCATTATTTTCTTATAATATAATGTTTACCTACCTACTAATATTGAGGTCAAGCTATATCTAGTTTTGTAAGTATATGGTTCATGTATAAAATTTAAGTTTTGATTATGTATCATCATGTATGTATTATAAATTTTGGGGCACTCATTTTGATTCTTATTGTGATCTATCAATTAAATCTCTATTTATTCATGTTTAAAGAATATGTCTACATTTTGTTTTGGTGTATTTGTGTTACTAATTTGCTTTCATTGGGTGGCATGAAAGATGGGTGCCATGGCTCTCATAAAAATTTGACCGACAATGCAATTACTTGTCAAATCATGAAGGATTTTCGATACTAAAAAATGAAGATTTTTACTAGGCTTTTTTCAAACATTTAATAGAAATGAGGAAGTATGTTTCTCCTATAATCATCTAATTTTATTTTTCATAGATGTTAATTTAGTTTTAAAGAATATTTAGATTCAATATAAATATAATGAAGTATAGTTTGATAAGCTTAATTAAAAGGTAACATATAGTTAAATTTGATATTTATATTATTATTATTTTATACGATAATAATTATGATTATTTTTTATAATTTGATATCAAATTTATTTCCTATGATATATATATACATTAGAATTTCACCTCATATGGCTCCTCCTTTTTTTTCAAAATAAGGGGAGTAATCCCTTTAATTGACAAAAAGAAGGATTTTCCTATATTATGAATTAACAAGAACTAGTGTATTTCTGATGAATCTTTAGCCATCCTTCTTGCAAAGATTTTTTTTCTAAATACCAATTATTTTAGCTTAGCACTACAAACATAGCCTCTAACAATTTCTTTGTTCTTAATGCACTGTATTTTACAACCCAATTATTCACTTCAACAATCTTTGATGGTTCTAGTAGTATTTGAAGTACAAACGAGATGGATGTTTGTTGCCTCAACCATTCTAACTAGACCTTCATAAAAAGTTCATGTGTATTAAATAACGAAGCATTTTCGTTGTCAATTTTAACACGTAGTGCTTTTTTGCCTATGCGTACCTATCATATAGGTATGGCCATTAACATCTATGTAATAGGTATAACCTTTCGCTTGATACTAGAATCTCAGAAGATCAAAGCATCTAAGGCTGCATAAATAAGGTATACACGACAGAAAGAATTGTTCTATTTCTAAAACTCACCTTCATTAAGCATAAGTTTTCTTTAACTTAATAAATATCTTGCCATTCCATAGGGATATATATATATATATAAATAGAATTAATGTAATTTTTGAGGTGTATGTTTAAAAATATTTATAATTTCATTAAAGAAATAAAAAATCAATTAAAAGAAATATTTTAAGTAAAAATTTCAACTAAAATGATTTTTTTGTTCTTAAAGTTGATAACTATTTTTAAGAATATATCAATTAAATTTGCTTTTTGTTCATTTATTTAATCAATTTTTAATGGTTACTTAAATATTCTTTTATAATGCTTAGCCTTTTATTTGACTTTTGTTCTTAAATTATTAAAAATTTAGTTTTCTTTAAATATTTCTTAAAAATATAGATATTTGCATTAGATTGTGGATCACATATAAGAAAGATTTTTTTGGATGAATAAATCTATTACATTTAGTTCCTTTTTATGAGGTTGAATTATAATTGTTACTATAATTTTTTAATGGAAGAATAAAATATTAATAATGATTTCAATTGTTACACAAGAAGGTTGTGTGATTGTAGGAATGAAATCCCAACTAGCTCAAACATTGGTTTAGATGAAAAAGAATGTTAGATGAACAAAATTATTGTCATTTATTATTATTCATGATGGATTTAATAATGAGGAAAAATTATGAAAATACCATTCACTAGTGAGGCAAAACTTGGTTTCTTTCCATTCTAGATCTATTAAATAACAATATCCTTATCATTCTATCAATTATTTTTTCACTTAAGTTTAGATAAGGGAGAGGTGTCGATCGTGGGTATAGTATGTGATAGCTTGGGGCACACTTCTGGGTAATAAAAGAAATAACAAAAAATTCAAATATTTTTGTTAATATGATAAGACAGGTACATTTCAAATTCACATTATGTCCTATCATAGGTAGACTATTTATTTGCCACCTTCCCAATATCAGGTGAATGCAAGTTGATATATTTATTTACATAATATAAATATTGTTTGTGTAGACATATAAATCTGACCACTCCCATATGGTCAAATCCATCTTTGTTACTCATCTATTCCATCGATATTAATTAAATGATTTATTTAATTAATATTCCTCATTTTCCTAAAGTTCCTAAAGTATTTAATTTAATAATTAAATACTTTACCTTTCATCCTTTCCTCTCTAAATTAAATAAATATATCAATTTATTTAATTTAGTCTTTTAACCTTTTTTGAATTAAAATCAATTTTAAATTCCCCCTTTTCTCTCTCCTTGTCACATCCTCCATAATCTTCATCTAATCTGGATTAGTTTAATTAATCCATGATTAGGATGTGCACACCTTTAATTAGGATTAATTTCACATCCTCCATATTTGGCCACTTGTCTCTATTCCTTCATTAATCTTCTTAATCACTTGTTTGCACAACTTTAATCTAATCACATGTCATTTGTAGTATGTCCTCCAAGTCAAACTTTCATAAGTGCTTTCTTTTTTAAGCCTTGACCTCTTCTCCATATGAATTAAAAATTCAAATTTATTCATTCAATGCATTTCTCTTCCACATGTAGGTTGTTGGGAAATTATAAATTCCCTCATAGGTCACATCAGCCACATGGGACAAGGACCTTCTTTATGAGGAACTTGTCTCATCCCTAAGGTACTCCCCAACCATGTGAATTTAAAATTCACATTTATTCACCTAACAACTTCTCTCTTCCCCATGATGATAAGTAAGGAATTCTAAAATTCTTCACTTGTCACCATCACTCTCATATGGGGACATGAATTTCCTTTTTGAGGAAATCTTCCCCTAATCCCAAGGTACCTGCAAGTACCTCTACCTCACATGTCCTTTTGACACCTCATCTTCCACATGGCAAGATGTGAGGGCTTGTAAGTCCTCAACTCACCACATCCCTCCATCTTGTCCATGTTGGCTAAATCCTAGCCATTGAATCCTCTAAAAACTCTTCCCTTAAAATGGAAGATTTTTTCTCATTTTCAAAACATAACACACATTCAAGCCTTCAAGAATTCAACTCTCAAGCTCAAGCACTTGGATTCATCCTCCATTGTTGCATTTTGAAGCTCTTTTGTATCCACTTGCATTCATCTTTCAAAATACCCAAATCTTCCATTGCATTCATCTTGCAATCTAGATCACTTTGCATATCATTTTCATCATATTTGCCATCAAGGAGCACACATTCAAGCTACATCAAAGGGCCAACCAAAAATATCAACTTGGATAAGGTATATTTATTGTTTCATCTTTCTCTTATTCAAGTTTCATTTAGGTTAATCTTGAAGTGTTGTTGTGTGTTTTCTCCTTTGAATTATTTGTTGTTTTGCATCTCATTTAGGGTGGTAAATTATGCTACACACATTTTTGGCATGCTTGGTGGGACCCACAAATGAGTTTCCTCTGTTGTTTGAATTTGTGTAGGTTCAAGTTACACTGAGGTGGTATTTCTACTGATAGGAGCGACCTTTCCCTCAACAAGGGCAACCCTACCCTAAATAAAGGTTATTTTTCCCTTGTAGAATCACCATTTGTGAAACAAGAGCAAATTTGATCCTTGTTTCCTAAATAGGGGCGACCTTGCTATTGATAGGGGTGACCTTGCCCTCAATAGGGGTGAATTTGACCTCAAGACAAGTGACCTTTCCCTCAACAAGGGTAATTCTACCCCATACAGAGGCGACTTTGAGGTAAAAATTTACTTAAAATTCATTTTTGAAGTTCATTTCTTATTGTTTTTCTTAGTACTGACCCCCTAACTTGTTTTGTTGGTGAATGTTCTTGTTTCGACTAACGTTTTTGTAGTTGTTTCAAATTTTCCAAGGCTGAAGATCTAGACTACTAACACATTTTTTGCATGACAAATGGATCAAGAACATTAGTTAGCTTGTTTGTTTGTCATTTTCATACTAGTTAGGCACATAGTTTAATTAGGAGGAGTCAATACATTGTGTGTTATGTTTGAAAGTGGGATATTGATGTATCCAATCCCCTTGCACCATTTGGTGATCCTGGGTGAAGAGAAATTGTAGTCCACTTAGTCCTTCATGTTACCTAGGAGGCACTATATCCTTCAAGCTTTCCCCTTGCGCTTTGTTCGAGCCTGGGGACTAGCCAAAAATGTTTAGTGTCTTCTTTTAGTGGGACCTTCTTGGTGATTTCATCACCCCAAGGGACAATCCCAACCACGTGTACTAGCGGGGTATATAAATGGGGGAGAGCCAAAGATGTACCCCAATCCAATCACGTTGTGTCTGGCAAAGCGTCGAAGCTAGGGTGATACCTAGATAAGACGTGAAGAGTTGGTCCAAGTTTCCAGTACCTCGCCGAGGGTTCCGACTCATGCCTATGATGGGTTGGTGTTCACGGTTGTGCCTCACGTACTATGCATATATCGAGGACTCCTTAGTTTTCCTTGTTTAGCCTAGTTAGAGGACCGTGTTGATCATACCCATCTTACTAATCTTAGGATTATGCTGATTGAACTACTTTTCCATGCAAAACAAGTGAATTTTTGTTTCATCAAGTTAGCCTTGCCTTCTGCTTGTTGTTTGTTGTTTTTTATATCCTTTGTCATAGCCGTTTTTATCCAAGTTAAGTCTAGGTATACTGACAGGGGTGACCTTTCCCTCAACAGGGGTGATTCTACCTCTAATAGGGGCAGCCCTGCTATCCATAGGGGTGACCTTGCCTTCTATTTGAGTTATTTCACAGTCTGTTCTTATCAAAATCACCCATCCTTCACTGAATAGGTGACCTTTCCCTCAATAGGGGGGATTTTTCCCTCAAGACAGGTGACCCTACCCTAGAACAGGCAACTTTACCCTCAAGATAGGTGACCTTTCCCTTAAAGGGGTGATTCTTCCTCTGAGGTGGGCAACCCTACTTCATAGTTGAGTGATTTTTCACCCTAAACAACCAACCCCACCTTCCATTTTCCCATTCCAATCATTTAGTTGCCTATTCTGATCATCTATTTTCCTATTCCGATAGTGTGTTTTCCCATTCCGATCATCTATTTTCCTATTTTGATCATCCATTTTCCCATTCTAATAGTTTGTTTTCCTATTCTAATCATTCGTTTTCCTGTTCCGATCATCCATTTATCCCATTCCGTTTGCTCGTTTCAATCGTCTGTTTTCCCATTCTCAAGGTCCATTTTCCCGTTCTGAATGTTCAATTTCTCATTTTGATCATTTGTTTACCTATTCCAAAGGTTTGTTTTCCCATTTCAAAGGTTTTTTTTCCTATTTTGAAAGTTTTTTTTCCCGTTTAGAGAGTTTGTTTCCCCGGTAGGTGATCTTGTTCTCCTATTAGGAGGATTTGTATGTCCATTTTTAAACTAGTTGGGCAACCTTGCACTAGACTTAGGTGACCTTGCACTTGGGTTGGATGACCTTGCCCCCAAGTTGGGCAACCCTACCGTCAAGTTGGACAACCTTGCCCTCAGGTTGGGTGACCTTGCCCCTAAGTTGGGCAACCTTTCCCCCAAGTTGGGTGACCCTTCCCTCAAGTTGGGCGAGCCTACCCTCAGGTTTGGCGACCTTTCCCCTGAGTTGGGTGACCCTGCCTCCTAGTTAGGCAACCTTGCACCTAGGTTGGGTGAGCTTGCCCGCAATTTGGGCAACCTTACACCTTAGTTGGGGCATTTTGCACCTATTATGTGAGTTCGATCTTTGTCCAGAAATTTAATTTGTTGGGCTCCCAAAAATCTTATTATTTTCCAAGCCATTTGCAACTTTCGTTCACCCATAATCCTTACTTTACTCCATCTACAGTTTCCAAAAGTCATCCACTTATCATCCAAGTCATATAGGCCTATCTGAATTGGCCTAGGTGTCTAAAATCAAGTGTTATCCTACACTTCTACTTAGGAGATCATTCATCCTAAGTCAGTCATCCTCTTCGGCCCAATCAATCTACTTCCATATCAATTTGGATTTGGTGCCCTAATCATTTATCTATCCTTAATCTGATCAATCAACAACTTAAGTCACCTAGGGTGATTTCTAAACTTTGTTCAGAATCCCTTTCATCATCTTATCTCTTCCAACATCTAATCTTATCAATCATTTCATCAATCACTCCAATCCAATCGTATCCAAACATATCCTTATCCAATCATCCAACCAATTGATCCCTCATCCAATCAAATCAATCCTTTGATCATCACTTAGGTCATCTATGCATTACATCTTAAAGTTTAATCGCATCTTAGTTCATTTGGTAGTCTTGCACTTTCATGCTTATTTAGACCAGATCACAACTAAAGAAGAAAATGGAAAAACAACAAGCCCAGGGTTCCCAACCAAATATCCCTCAAGACCCCAATAATGGTGCTTCGTCATATTCCAATACTGATGTTCAAAACACCTCACCACTTGAAGATGAAAACATGGTTAACCAGCCTAAAGTTATAGTTGACTAATACCTTAGCAATCCTACTAATTTCCTAATGATGAATTGCCTCCTCAATGAGCATGGGGATAAGATTATCACCGCTCTGATCATGAAAGGATTCAAACCACCACCCAATTTTGATATGTCACAGTATATTGGCACATAGTCTCGCCTTGCATCTCAAGACCCGTAGACTTTGCAAAATATTATGGGAAATCCGTATGTTCCCAAAGGTGCACCTATAGACAATTGGCATCAGCTTGTGTTCAAAAATTTTGTGATACATCAAGTCATAAGTTATCCTCACCTCCTAGTCACAACCTCTACAGTACCACTTGATCTTAACAATCCTTATGCCTATGGCATACCATAGAATATCCCATATGCTCCACCACTCCTACCTCAATATCTTGATCAACCACCCGTCAACACTGCGAGCACTACTGTCCTTGCATTAATGCCATCACTAGGGTCTGCACCCACTGGTATTCTACCACCGTCACCTCAAGGTAACATCCCTGCATTCTAGCAGCCTACCATTCATCCTCAACTCTCCACTGCATTGCAATCACTGCCACAAAATACTACTATCCACTCTCACACACCACCATAGCATACCGCTACTGTTGTCTCATCTCAACCACCCCATCAACAACCTCAGTAGAAAAATGTCACAATCCCCCAGCAGAGCATTATAATCTCACAACAAAATATTCCAATTCCTTAGCAACACACTACCATTCCTACAAAACCCTTGGAACTACCCCACAACAAAATCACAGCCCATCTCACCCATCTTATTAGTAGCCACCACAACAGCAATAGCCACCCCAACATATGGATATTCCTATGCAAATGCAATGTAATCCTCTCACACAATATCTCTACCATTCATCCAGCATGTACACCACTTATGCTACTACATCCAATCCTAATCAAAATATGCATGTGGCCTCTCAGAATCTACCACACAAAACCACCACTTTACACTAATCCTCCACAATCACACACAAATCCATACCAACAACTATCTAACCTACAACCACTTCCATATACCACACAATAGCCCAATGTTGTGTACAATTACCAATCCAATCCATACTACACTCAACAACAACCTTATCAGCAAGGTGCCCCATCCACATGTATCCTACACACAACGACAACCACCTTATCAGCAAGGTGCTTCATCCATCTCCTACTATCAACAACCTCAATCATACCAACAAGAGGCTTCCACGTCATCATATTACCAAGCTCCTACATAGTATCAATAGGGTGCTTTGTTCACTTCATATTATCAATAGTAGCCACCCCATCAACAAGAAACTTCCACCTCTTACTATCAAAATCCATCATCCTCCTATCCACTTTATGCCAATCTGCAATCCACATATGCCAATCAATACCAGCAAACACCTCCATATACACCCTAGGATGCTTATGATCTAGCTGCTTCGACACCATCCTCATCATATCAGTAGTATCCTCCATAAAATCAACCTGGTTCATCTAATCTGACTCCCACAACACCCATCAATAAAGATCTAGAGGAATTCAAAGCTACATTAAAGGACTTGCAAGCAGGGACCAACAAACAATCATTCATGTTTGAAGATATTTGTCCATACCCATTTGATCCTTCAATTTCATTGACTCCTTTCCCAAAGCATTTCAAAATGCCAAAATTCGATAAGTATAATGGAACAAAAGACCCCAAGGCTCACCTTCAAGAGTTATATGCCCACTGCCAAGAAGTCATGCATAATGACAATTACCTCATGAGATTGTTTCCTAGGAGTTTAAAGGGAATAGCTCTTGACTGGTTTATGGGTCTCAAGAAGGGATATATCAAGTCCTTTGCACAACTTTTAGAAGAGTTAGTCTCCTACTTCTCCTTTAATCTGGAGAAGGATATCCACACATTAGATATCCTGAAGCAAAAGTAGTGTGAGGGAGAAACCTTTGTGAGCTATCTTCAAAGATGGTGAGCTCTAGCCAGTCAAATGAAATCCCCATTAAGGGAAAAGGACATGGTCACCCTGTTCATCGAAAACTCTCTTCCGGATATGGTCCACAACTTCAAACTTCACTATGTCATGACCTTTGCAAAAATAGTGGAGAAAGGTCCTATTCTCGAGAGAGCCCTCATTGCTAAAGTGTTAGTCCAAATCTTTAACTTTGATAGGAAAAAATCATCTAGGGATAAACCTCGTTATTGGAACAAGAAAAAAAATGTTGGCAATGATGGTGTCACTAACACTAAACATGTCCAAGTAGCCAATGCTTCCCAGAAGCCACAATATCCCCCTCCTCGAAAGTCAATGTCTAACACTATATCAGTGCCTCAAGGGGCACCTCGTCCACCCCAACAATCCAATCAAAACAATGAAGGGGGTAACAAATGTTAGTTTACTCCACTAGGAGAACCCCTAAATGTAGTGTTTAACAAGCTCCTACAAGCTAATTACCCAATTACATATCATGTAACCAAGCCCAAGCTATCCTGGTTTAAAGAAAATGAGTATTGTGAGTTTTATAAGATTAAAGGACATACATTGAATAAGTGTCAAGGTTTGAAAACATACATCCAGGATCTCCTCGATCAAGGTGACATACATGTGGATGTCAACACAACACCCTCGTCCAATGCTCAATTGCGGATATATTAGAATGATTTCCTAAAGCATAACCAAGGTCCTAACACATCAAACTCAAACCCAAGGCCTAACAATAATAATGATCAGAATAATAGCACCAATAACATCAGTTACAAAAATGTGCCATTTAATTATCAAGGCATTTTCATGCACATCGAACAAGTAGAACCACATGTATCTATGATACGCATAAAAGGTAAAGACCCACAATGTGTTGTTACGACCTGCCGAACCTGCATTACAGTCCCTAGAGCCTCAACATCCACCCAGCCACTGCCTATGATTTCTAAGTACAACATTCTTGATCATCTAGAAAAGACTTCAGCACAAATATCCATTCTGGACTTGCTCAAGTCTTCTCTCATACACCAAGAAATCCTAAATAAGGCCTTACAAGAGACTCAAGTTTCCAATGACATAGACCCTATGCAATTTCAAGATTTGGTAGGACACCTCTCACCAACCTATCAACTAGGTTTTAGCCAAAATGATATGCCCTACATTGACTCCAACCATAATTTCCCTCTCCATCTAGAAGTCCTTATAAATCGTCACAAAGTAAAGAGGGTCTTGGTAGATAATGGTTCTACCCTAAACCTTTGTACATTGAAATTCATAAAACAGGTGGGATATACCCATGTTGATTTAAATAATCAAGTCATCATAATCAAGTTGTATGATAATGCAGAGCATGATTTTGAAGGAACAATATGTCTTCCAATCCAGGATGGGCCAGTTATATAGTATAAGTTACCTTTCATGTCCTTGATCTGTAATTACCCTATAACCTCCTTGGTCATCCATGGATCCATGCCATGCAAGTCATTCCATCCACATACCACCAATGTTTGAAATTCCTATTCAATGGGGTAGAAGTTACCATACACATGGATCCCAAACCATTTGAATATTGTCACGCATTAGAAGCTTCTTTTCCTCATTCCCGCTATTGTCTTAGAGTGGAAATGGGACAACTAGAGACATTATCCTCCCATTCATCTACAAACACATCAACCACCACTTCATCCACTCCATCATTCACATCTGATTCCACTCTTACCAAAGTCCAGATCATTGACAAGGGATGTGGTGAATATGAAATGTGCATGGCCTTGAATGCAGAAACAATGCCACCATCACCACACACATATGGCCAACCCTCTTAGTCAACACAAAAGGAAGAAGAGAAGAAGATCACCTTGAGCTCTAAAAATATAGGACCTACCACCTTCTGCTCTCCTAGTTTAAGGAAAGACACACAAGAAGATGACATCAGCCAATGGAAATATCGTGAGGAACCTGAACCCACTCCCCCCTTGAAACAATACTTCCAAGAGGTCTATCCTTGGCCTTCTAAGTTTGAAAAGAAACACAATTATTGGGGGAAGGCCTTGGTATAGAAGAACAAGGATGATGACAACCGATAGATACCTTTGTTCGACCAAGAAACTTGGGGTTGGGATATGACACCAAGCAAAAGGGTCTCATGACATCATCTAGTGCCTCTAATAACGTTAGTAAGAGCAACATTCTCCTCAAAGACATACTAGAGGAAGAGTCCATCATACACACATACGACGATGTGGATCACACTAACCTTTCCTCCATGTTCAAATGCTTATCCATTTGAACCATTAGCCTATCCCTTCAACATCCTTAACTCATAGACTGGGACGTACATGGTGGCTCACCTATCGACACCATTCCTTTGATGGATATGTACGTACATCTCATGGGATTATGGGAAGATGAACACCCTAACCACAAAAGTAAAAAGAAGCAAAATCAAAAAGGGTCACCTAGCGAAAACCTCCCTGAGATGCTTCTTGACCTAGAAAAAGTAAAAAAAAAAGGGTGTATTTGATAGTGAAAACCTTGATGAGGTGCTAGAAGATGGGGATGTTCATCTTCCCCTTGTAGGAACTCAATTCTCTAAACAATCATCCATCTTAATTGAAGAAACACAAGAAATAAATTTGGCAATTGAGGAGGATCCCAAAATTACATATGTAGCCAAAGCATTATCAGAGGAAGAGTACTCTACCATCACCAAGCTTCTCAAAGAAGGCATCATCAATTCTGCATGGACATATTCTAACATGCTAGGCCTTGATCCTCCTTTAGTAGTACATCATCTAGAAATACATCCTAATGCCAAACCTATCAAGAAAAAGCTCTAAAAACTGCACCCCTAAGTAGCTCTATTAGTTAAGAAAGAGTTGGAGAAACTATTAGAAGCTGAATTCATAAGGCCCATTGACTATTCTGACTAGATCTCCAGCATAGTGCCAGTCACCAAACTGAATGACAATATCAGGATTTGTACAGACTTCCATGACCTCAACAAGGCTTGTCCAAAGATGATTTTCATTTTCCAAACATCGACATGTTTGTAAACTTAACTGCAAGGAATGATATGCTTTCCCTCATGGATGGCTTCTCCTAGTATAATAAGATCAGAATTGCACCTGAAGATCAACATAAAACTATCTTCACTACACCATGGGGCACATTCTGCTATAATGTTATGCCCTTTGGTCTCAAGAATGTGGGGGAAACCTATTATAAATCCATGAACATTATCTTCCATGATCTCATTCACATAGTAATTTGGAAGATTATGTTGATGATTTTTTAGGGAAACAAAGGACAAGGGAAGAACATCCTGTGGTCCTCAAAAAGATCTTTGAGTGTCTAGAGTAGTATAAGCTAAGACTAAATCTAAAGAAATGTGTCTTTGGGGTCACATTAGGTAAACTACTAGGTTTCATTGTCTCCTGAAGAGGTATAGAAGTCGACAAGTGTCAACCATTCACTCATCTCCTAAAGAAGGATATTGCCTTTAAGTGGAATCAACAGTGTCAAATCTGCTTCCATAAGATCAAAGAGTATTTGGCTCACCTCCCAATCCTTATGCCACCAATTCCTAGTAGGTCACTCTTGTTGTATATTTCTGCTACTTCAGTGACACTAGGGCATTCCTAGCACAACACAATGAGTCATCAAAGGAAAGAGAAATCAATTACATTATTCAAACCCTCGTTGGCTAACTGAATTATTCCCCAATGGAAAAATATTGCTAAGCCGTGGTTTTCAGTTCACAAAAACTTTGACATTACATGCTTAGTCATCTAGTAAAGCTCAGCTCCAAGGTCAATCCACTCAAATACCTGTAATCTAGAACAACTCTAACTGGTCACATTAGCTAGGAGGGTCATGTCGTTAAGTGAATTTGATATAGAATATGTGGATCACAAAGCTATTAAAGGACAAGTGATAGTTGATCAGTTGGTAGATGCTCCCCTAGGACATGCCTCTCCTCTAACAACAAAGTGTCTTGATGAAGGGGTTTTTATAGTAACAAAAGTGACCACATGGACACTATACTTTGATAGATCATACACACACAATGGATCGTGGGTAGGAATTTTGCTCGTCACCCTCAGGGTGATTATATATCAAAGTCATTCAGGTTGGCTTTTCCATGCACAAACAACATAGATGAATTTGAAGCTCTTCTTACTAGCCTCATAATTTCCATCCAATGGAATATTACTCACCTAAGAGTCTTTGGTGATTCTAAATTAATCATCAAACAGGTCAATGACGAGTTTCTCACAAAAGATGATAAGTTGTTTCCTTATAAATGCATTGTAGATGACTTCAAAAAGTATTTCACTTCCATCTAGTTTGATCAAATTTGAAGAGTGCAAAATAAAGCAATGGATGCTATGGCTACCATTGGTTCTCTAATCGACATGCCTATGGATCAAACAGAGTGTGAATTCCTCATTGAACAAATTTTAATCCTCGCTTACAATATCCCAAAAAGTGAGATGGTGTGCAACATTGTAGGTCCTACGTCACCATGGTACCATGATATCTACACCTATCTTCATGAAAATATCCTACCTCCCAATCTGACATGAAACCAATGCAAATCTTTCATCCAATGTACATCTTGTTATACCATCGTAGGTGATACACTTTATCGTTGTGGGTATGATGCAACCCTCCTCTGGTGTCTAAACAATACTAAAGCCCACATTGCAATAATGGAAGTGCATAGTGGTTTCTATGGGGCTCATTCAAATGTAATAGACGTGGCTAAGAAAATTCTTAGAGAGGGATACTACTAACCTACATTAGAACATGATTCTTGTGAGTTTGTCAAGAAGTGCCTACCTTTTCAACAACATGTTGATTTAATACATGCTCCTACACAAGATCTACAACCTCTTATAGCACCATGGCTCTTCTCTCAGTGGGGTTTTGACCTAATTGGAAAGATATATCCCCCATCTTCTAATGACCATACCTTTATCATCACCTCAATTGAGTACTTCACCAATTGGGTGGAAGCAATGCCACTCTCACAAATCATAGGTGCTCAAATTTCCAAATTTATCCTTTTCCATATTCTCTACAGATATGGAATACCATCCATCATCATTTCTAATAATGGAAGTCCATTCAAGAACAAAGACATGAAACACCTTTGTGACACCTTCCATATCCAACACCATTGGTCTATGCCTTATTACCCCTAGGGTAATGGTCAAGCAGAAGCCACCAATAAAACCTTGATCAGGATCCTTAAAAAGGTAGTCAATAATACTAGTCAGGATTGGAACCTTGACATCCACCGGCCCTTTGGGCATACCACACTCCTACTAGTGCCACTCTATATTCCCTTGTTTATGGTTTTGAGGCAATCTTGTTGATTGAGATAGAAATCCCATCACTAAGGATATCTCTAAAGAATCTAATCAGTGATGAAGATGCTCAGGTCACAAGACTCGACCAGCTAGAACTCCTCAGTGAAAGACAAATCAATGTGTATGACCATCTTCAATCATATTAGAATCATCTAAAAGGAAGCTACAACAAGAAGGTCCATCCTCGCCAGTTCAACATTGGTGATCTAGTCCTCAAGGAGAATCAATACACTCAACAGGACTAAGATAAGAAAGGAAAATTTGAAGCAAATTGGCTTGGTCCTTATGTCATCATAGCAAAGTATGGATCAAGAGCATACATACTTACTACACCTAAAGGAGACCCCCTAGAAGATCATATTAATATCATGCACCTGAAAAGTTTTTACGCTTAAGCTAGCTAGGGTATCCCAT
>VDFB02297773.1:0-28056 GCA_007258455.2 Sequoia sempervirens
TGAGGCTATCAAAAGGTCTAAGTGGATCGGGTTGACTTTATATTCCACAACGAAGGAGTCTGTAAATTCTAAGGAACCCCAATCATCACCGAGACATGTGTTCCTTTGAGAGATGGTAGAAGGAGCACACTTAGGACTCCTTGCTTCAGAAGGATCTTCCTTAGGGACATCTATCTCAAGAGTATCCTTTGTAGTAGGTACTGTTGGAGTAAACATCGACACACTAGAAGACACTAAAGGAATGAGAGTAGGAACAACCTAAGCTTGACCAACAACCTCTATCTCACATAAGTGCATAACATTAGGGTCAGCCTTAACTATGACTACTTTATTATTACAAATGAAATTAATAGATTTATGCAAGGTAGACGAGACTGCACCCATAGCGTGAATCCATGGTCTACTAAGAAGAAGGTTATAAGGTAACTTTTCCGCCATCGCATATACGAGGGTAGGTACGATAACATGTCCCAATCTCAAAGGCAAGACTATCATGCCTAGGGCTTGCCGATCGACATTATCAAACCCACGAATGTCAACAGAAGAAGCATTAATAGAAGATGAGTCAATATTAATCTTAGGCAATAGATCAATACTACACACATTGAGTGTTGAACTGGCATCAACGAGAGTACGTCTAATGCCAATTTTATTAATGTTGACTATAATCATTAGAGGATCTGCTTGCTTCTGTACTTCTAGAGGTAGGAGTTCCTGTGGATAGAACATAACATTCGATGAATCCGAATGAATATACACCATAAAGGCATTAGCATCTATTGGCCTAGCAGAAGAAGGCAAGAGGATCCTTTGCAAGGCTTCTTGAAGCATGCCTTGATAAACCAGACTAGACTGAAGCAAGTCCCACAGTGAGATCTTATTTGGAGGAACCTGAGGTTGCTCGACAAGATCATGATCACTAGGTGCTTTAGTTGTAGGTTTAGGTTCCTAAGGAAGGCTTGGTTTTTTACTCATTCTATTCTCATAAGTATGGGCTACCGCTCTATAAGAGGGAGCCTTAGAGATATCAGGAGAACCACCATCAAATGGAACACCATCAATAGAACAAATCCTTTTAGAAGAAGGACTAGCTAGAGTCACGTAAATGATCGGTCTCTTAGGCCTTTGAGGGGTAACAAAGACATAGACTACATTTACAAAATCATCACAACTAGTAGAATAATCATTTGAATACATATTCTCAACATCAATCCAAACAAGATCAAATGTGGAATATTTATTTGAAGGAACATTCTCAACATCGATCCAAGGAGAATTAGATGTGGAAGGAGGTTCATCATTTGCTAATGCAATCTCTCTAGGAGAGAGTGCATTAGAACAAAGATGAGATTCATCATCCACAAATGCATCATCTCTAGAAGAGAGTGCATTGGAATGAAGAGAAGGTAGGGTAATTGTAAGAAAGGTATTAATGATTTCATCTTCTTGCAAAAAAATATCCTTCGAAGCTAGAGGGATTTCGTGAGAAGGATCAAAGATACCAAGTGACATGGGTAAAGCCAAGTCACCATCATATGCATTAAATAGAATATCATTAACATTTTGAACAAAATAAGATATAAAACTAATAAAAGAAGATATTAAATCCATTACTTTTTTTGATATTTTCTATGTCTTAGTAAATCGCATTTTCGGAGGTCTCTGGAGCCGAATTTGAGGTCAGAACTTACATCAGTCCCTAAAATTTGATTACCAAAGGCACTAGCATTTTAGGGACTAAACTAGTTCTCCAGTAGACCTTTCCAACGGTGCAAACGGTTCTGAATTTCGAGCACCAAGTCAAAAGTTATGACCTCGCCAAGTAGGGGTAAATAAATTCCTAGTTTTTCAAAGAACATTGTTCTTCACGTCTGGTTCACCAAAATGTAATATAGGGGGATTCGCTACTCATGAGTTCTCTTCACTCAGAGATCCTCACGAGTGAACTGCCCTATATTACCTCAATGGAACAATGGTGAGAGCTCTAGAATCCGAAAGAGCAAGTCACAGAGGTTCTGTAGACAAACTGACAGGCTCTCAGCCAAAGGACGTCAGCGCAGAAAGCGAATGACAACGTGACACACTGGTGTCCTGGAGGCGCACTGGCGTCTCGTAGGGACCAGAAAGTGAGAATGTTTTAGAAAACAACTAAGTGACTACTTCTATCCGATTGCTAAGAACTTACAAAATATATGAAAATGACAGAATGCGATAAAGTAGTAGAATTGACAAAGATAAGGAGAAGAAAGGAAGGAGATACTCACAACCATGCAGATGATGAAACTTCCACCAAACGAATGTCTTGAAAGCCTACACACAAGAGGAAGAGAATGTTGGGGGTGTATAGGGGCCTACCTCAGTCAAACCCCGTTTTGGTGTTCCCACCTCCATGGATAGCCAGATAGAAAAGTAGAAATGGAGTAAAGAGCACTAAAGCACTACAAAATAGTGTTATGCTACTCAACCAAGTAATAGAGGAGAGGAGTGAAAGCTTAGCACCTCCACCAAGAGAACTCAAGGCTAATGGGGGAGAAAATGAGAGGGACTCAAGCCTCTGTTGCAATGGTGTTTTGTTCCACACTTGCTCTACTAACGTGGTGGAGTGCTGATGTTGCTGTTGTGAAGTGTAAAGTGTGAGCTCAACGCTTGGAAGGAGCTTGTGGATGAAGTCCAAAAGTGGTGAAGAGATCTTCCAACCTCTCAAATGAAAGTTCTAGGGCTGAATATGAGGGAATGAGGAAGAAAACGACCATATTCGGGTCGGTCGACTGAGGAGGGAATTACAAATCGACCCCTAATGGGAAGTGTAATGCCTCTGCAAGCTCCAGACATGAGAATCTGTCAGGGATGTAAGTGCGCCTCGCTTACGTCTGCGCGTCGCGTAGGCGTCCTCGACAGAAACACCTCCACTAACACTTAAAACATGCACCAAGTGTGATACAAGCAATGGGCTTAGGTAGAATTAAGCCTCCGAACTTGGTTTTCTAAAGTGTATAGAGGCAAACAGGGGAATTGTGCCTAGGGAAAAAATTCTCTCTTATACAACTGTAACTTTAAATGTTCCTCACACACCTCCTAATCTTAACACTCCTCCACCTCTGTTTCCTACATCACATCCTCCCACATCTACCATACATGCAGTGGACGTTTCTCATCCCCCTACAGTATCAACTGTGCTTAACACTCCTCCATCAGTTTGAAATACACAAATTGTTCACATTTTTTCAAGCCCTCCATCATCCATTCCCAACCTGTCATCTCCATACTATGACATCACTTTTGAGGCTGAATTCAATAGATTCATGAATGAATATTTGCACGGTCAACTTGGTGTGCAATATACTAGTGCAGTCATGTCAAAAACTACCCCAATTGTCACCATACCAGTCATTTCTACAAAAGCGACTGTGATAAAAGAGTTGACAGTCAATCAAGAAGTTCATACTTCCTCTCTTCCCCCTTGGTTGGTATCTCAAGTATCAAAGTGGAAGAAGAAAATGATCTCTCCAGAAGAGCTCAATCTTGAAGAGATAGCCCCTCCAAAAGCCAAGGGGAAGAAAAAGGCCAAGGTACATTCCAGACTCCATGTTGATAAAACTGGCCATAAGTTTGCAAAAATTGGTATACTACCTTAAGAGGAAGGAGATATAAATATGGAGGACTACATTGTAACAAGAGTCCAACTTGGCAAGGTCATGAATGAAAATGCAAAGGCAGATGCACAAGTAACCTTGGATGCACTGGCAAAAAGGCTTGACAAAATGGAGCAAGCCCGAAACATGTACAAGCAGAAGGTAGAGCATTATGCTACTATTTTGAGGAGGCTTTCCAGATCTTCAAGTAATGCACAACCTTTGGAAATGATAAGCGCTGAGGACCCAACTTGAGGAAGGCTGAGAAGTTTTCCTCCAAAGACAAAGTGTTATATGATTTTATTGATGAAATTGTAGAACATGGTTCACAAATTATAATTGTTGCAAATGAGAAAGCTACCCAGATAGCTAAGCTCAAACTAGAGCTCGATTAAGAAGAAAGTCTTCTTTCCCAAGAGCACAAAGAAATGGAAAAATTCCTATTATTATGGTCACAAATGAAATAGGCAAAGCTCAACAAATTGGTGGAAGTTGGGGTAATTCTTGACAAGGAGAAATATGTGGAAGTAAGAGAATCACTCAAACACCGCATCCAAGTGATCAAGTCTCTTACCAAAGATCTCCACAAAGTGCAAGAAGATGTCGAAGGATATCGTGCTATCCTTGAAAATGGAATTAAGGAGTTACCGGGACAACTCCTTAAAGAAAACCGTATCTTCCTCCCGACCATTGAACTTTTCGAGATCTTCAAAGAAGCCGTCATGAAGCAAGTAGAGAGTGCAGAATTTTCAAAGGCCTCCATGCATGTTATTTGTGATACACGGCTCACCCTAGACAAGCTCAAGATGCATCTTGATAGGTGCAAAAAGATTCACTCATCTGCCATGAGATCAATCACCAGAACTCACACCATTGTGGATTACACTGTTGGTCCAGATGAGACATTTGTAATGGAGACAAGAAAGAGATATGAAGACTTCTGTGCCCAAAGCAAGGAAACATGAAAGCTTCTTTTCTCTAGTGTTGAATATTTTTAGGCTTCCCTTTATTTATTTTGTAAATATTTTTTGGCATCTTAAATGTCTTTTGAGCAAATGTAATTGCATGTAAAATCTTAGATGTTTTCCCAAAAAGATGGACAACATTTTTTACTAAGTCAAAGTTAGGTGAGATTTTCTTAAATTAGCTCACCTAACTTTCCTAATTTTTCTCAACTAATTTCCTAGATTTACTCTTCCCTCTCTTATATAAATAAGAGGGATCTCTATTGTAATCTTTATCTTTTCTCTCTAGCAACGAAGTGCTGCTCATTTTGAAGCAAATGTATGAAACTTTGTATTCAACTTTGTGAATCTAAAATCTAATTAATAAAGAAGGAATTTGCATACCAAACTTTGTGATGGATCAATCATCTTTTGAATTTGATTAAGATTGGTGGTAATTAGTGTGTGGGATCTAAGGGATTTGGATAAATTTGTGTAGACTTTGTGTTGCACTTTTTATTCAGATTTATGTTTATGTTTGGTTAACTATTGTTGGATGATCTACAAGACTATGTGCTTGTAATTTTTCGTACTGTTCATGGAATTACTGTATCTAAGAAGAATTTGTGCTTCTAATACGAAAAATGTTACATCTCACAGGATCCATCGGTGAAAAGCTATGGAATGACTTTGTGTCTTCATGAGATTTTCTTTCTCCTTTTTTTGTTATTATTATACTTGGTATCTCTACACTTTTCTTTGACAAGATAGAGATATTGGCATTACAGATTTGTTTTTAGTTTAAAGTTGTGTTGAATTTGAACTATCAACTGTGAAGCATTATAAAACATCTTCTCTGAAAAAAGAGAGAAGCATGAATGTGACACACACCCCCCATCTCGTAATTGTAGTGTAAATTTTGTGAATACTTATTAGTTTTACTTTAGTTTCAGTTAGCAGTAAGAAGGGCACCTCCCCTTTCTAAGAGGAGAGATTATATCTCACATAGTTGTGGTTAAAATCTAGGTTGTGTAATCTATTGAAAAGGTGATTACATAATTTTCACCCAACAATTTTTGGCGACTTCACTGGGGAATGACACACAATTAAAAGCCTCACGTTGTTGATTGAAGTAAATAAATTTTCCAGTTACTTATTATTTTCTTGTATATTGTTAGTTTTGATCTCTATCTTGTTCAAATCTACATTATGGTAGATAGAAGGTATATGTGAGGACTGAGGGCTCAAGGAGTAGAAGATCTTCTTTTTGAAGACTTGTTGCAACATAATTATCCACCTACTCCCCCGTGAGTAAGGTCACCGTTGAAGCGCACAACAAGTTATCCTCCAAGAAGTTTAAGATCTCTTCCAAGTGAATTTTCTATTTACCACAAGCGTCCAGTTCAAGTACTTGTTGCACAACAAGTCATGGCTGCACCATTGCCAATATTGTGGGGAAATGCTTTCGGTTGCCTCCGTTTGGCCGCACCTCTGCATGAGCTTCCACGCGTTTCAAGAAAGCACCTATTGAAGTTTCTAGGCGACGAAAAACAACATCTTGATGAACACATTTCTTCCTTCTACATCGTTTGCGGTGTTCACGACATAGAGCATGAAGATGTTTCTATAAGATTGTTTATTGAATCCCTCCAAGGGGTCATTTTCGAATGGTTCTATACTCTTTCGAATGCTTCAATCACAAACTAGGCCACTCTTCGCACCAAGTTCGAAGAAAGATTTAAACCTGCTGAAGATGCACATGCTTTGTTGACACAACTCATGATCATGCAGAAAGAGGCTCATGAACCCATGCACGAATTCGTAGCTAAGTTCAACAAGCTAGTGACGTGGATCCCAAATGATGCAAGACTGACAAATCACAATTTGAAGTGCTTTTTCATCAACACGCAACTCTCCAAAGTAAGTTTCTTCTTACATAGGGAAAATATTGCCAATGTTGAAGCAACTCAGCAATTAGCTACCAGTTTGGAAGATGATATGATTCTTGTTGGGGAAATAAGGATGAGCACCAACACCAACAAAACGATGCAAGCATCAGGATCTTCAACATCTAATGCCAATACTCTCAGCCAAGTTTCAACTTTGTTGATCCAATGGTCCAAAGGATGGCAAATGAAAGCTTAGGTTTAAAAAACCAAGTTTCTAACAACAACAATACCTACAAGGACATCCCAAGGAGGAATTTTCCCAACTATGTTGGAAACAAGAATCAAAATTTCCTTCTAGCACCACAAGGCAGACATGTACTTGAAGCTCCACCTACCAATATTGCCGTAGGATACTATGAAGTTGAACAAGATGAATATGCACATCTAGACTATCCAGTGGAAGAAAGTGTTGATCTCTTTCAAGACGAGGAAATGGAATGAATTGGTGACTCCAACATTGGCTTCTTGCAAATGGTAGACAAAACTGATGAAGAGGACCTAGTGATAGAGACATATGTTGTTTTTACGAGGCATCAACAAAATTAGCTTGACCAAGCTCAAGCTGCTGCTCCACCAGCAAAGGAGAAGCCACTAGTCACTATTGCTAAAAGAGGATTTCCTCTCCCTTGGAAATGAAAGAAGGCAACAAATTTACAATTAAGTGCTCCTCGTCCCCCTCCATCAGTTCCCATCATTCCTAAAGCCAATCTCCCAGTTCCAAAGACCAGTGTGCCTTTTATTAAACCAATCAGTGAAATTACTTCATCTACTTTACAAAATTCTTTCTAAGATTTCGACATTATTGACCATGCCAAGAAAACTAAGGTCCAAATGTCAGAGCCAATCCTGACTAATTTGATAGACTTGTCAAATTCATGAAAATAAAGGAATTACCTCAAACTAGGATCCACCTCCTGATGTTCCTACCGCCTCAAAGTCAAAGCCCTAGACACCACAAAACAACCTTGTTTCTACCCCTCAAGTTGTATCTGGGCGCATTGATCTATTCTTTATTTCTTTGCTTGTCAATGACTTCAAATTAAGCAACTGTGTTATAGATTTTGGTGCATCAGATAATGTGATGCTGACCAAGGTAGCTACTACCTTAGGCTTGAATCTGACTAAAAATTTTAGTCGTTGTTTCTCCATGGAGAAAAAAAAGTACCCTTGATAAGCCAGATCAAAGATGCATAGTATGCTTTCGCTGTGTACCCAAAAAATAAAATAAAGATGATGGTTCTAGTAGCTGACGTACCAGCATCCTATGGGATTCTCCTCATACACAATTTCTGTAAGGATGTTGAGGTGAACTAAACATGGAAATGTCCAAAGCCAGGATACTTGTCAAGGGCGTGATGTAGAAGTTGATTCCTAAAAGGGAGTCCAAATTTTTAGTTACTTAGTCTAACGATCCAAGAGATCAAATTTTATTTTAGTCATCGGGCGTTGGAACGTATTATCTACAAATAGAAGAGGTTGGAAAATCTTCGACAAGACATGAGTTGGAGACTGATGATTCTTCTTCAACAACAAATGAGTCATCCATAGATGATTTTTCTATCTCGAATCATGAAACTTCATTAGATGATGAGGTTACATATTTTAATACTGTCAGTCTTGGTGACCCAAACGGTGTTTGGTTGCTTGAGTTCGATGGCATTTGTTCTTACACTGGTTCTAAGCAGGAACAATTCTCATTTCCCCTAAAAGAAATATTTTTCCCTTCTCTTTCAAATTATAGTTTGACAACACTAATAACACTGTCGAATATGAAGCTCTATTATTAGGAATGCAAGTTGCTCGAAAGGAAGGTATCAAAAATTTCCATGCTCAAGGCAATACTGAGTTGATAGTATGTTAGGTAAGAAATTTGTACCAGACAAAAAACAACAGACTCAAGCACTATCACAATGTCAATTGGGATTGCATTGATGACTTTGAGGCTTTTGAGATATCTACAGTTCCAAGGGAATATAACGATAGAGCCTATTCCTTAGAAATTTCAGCTACACTCATTGTACCACATAAAGAATTTCAAGGTTCTACCTATACCATTGAATTGGTTTTCTTCCCAAGTGTTCCTAATAATTCAGAAAACTGGCAGATTTTCAAAGACGATCATCGAATTTTTTCCTTTTTGGAGAAGGCAGAAAATTTTGATGAATTGTACTTTGAAGGAAGTGATTCTCCACATTGAGAATCTGTGTTTGACATGGATCCAGTTACAGGCAAAGAATTCTTACAGCTCAAAGGTAATAAAATTCCTAGGGGATTGGTGTCCTAGAATTTTTTTTTGATAAGCATGATCGCTATGTCAAGAAGTAACTCTTAGACTCCGATTCATCCAATGAGGTCAAACATATCAACTTAGGAATTGAAGCAGATCCTAAGATGGTAAACATCGGTAGGTGTTGCACAATCGAAGAAAGGAAGCAGTTTGCCTAGTTGTTACAAGAATATATGGATGTCTTCGCATATTCATATGAAGATCTGAAATCCTTCTGACCAAAGGAGGTGCAACACGATATTCCTCTCAAGGTTGGAGCATTTCCTTATAAACAAAAGAAAAGGCAATACAACCCAAAGATTTTTGGAATGATCCTTGTGGAAGTTCAAAAAATGATGAATGCCCAAATAATATTCCCTATTCATCATTCAACATGGATAGCAAATATTGTTCCCATTCGCAAGAAAAATGGTGAGATTCATATTTGTGTGGATTTCATAAATTTGAATTAGCCATCACTTAAGGATAATTATCCTCTTCCAGTGATGGACCAAGTTCTACAAAACATGACCAGATCCGAAATGCTCTCCATGCTGGATGGTTTCTCTGGTTACAACTAGATTGAAGTAAATTAAAGTCATCAACACAAGATGACTTTCACAACTTCGTGGGGTACCTTTGTGTATCGCAAAATGCCTTTTGGCCTGATCAATGCTAGCACCATGTTCCAATGAGATATAGACTTGGATTTTCATGATGTGATGGGTAAATTTATCGTGGTGTATCTCGATGATCTTACAGTGTTCTCTAAAAAGCGTCATGAACATTGTTACCACCTAAGGAAAATCTTGGAGAGATGCCGATAGCATAGTATTTGCTTGAACCCCAAAAAGTTATTTTTTGGGGTTAAAAAAGGAAAAATTCTTGGTCACGTAGTGTCCACAGAGGGAATGAAGATTGACTTAGAAAGAGTCAACAGTATCAAATCACTTACCCTACCATCAACCAAGAAGGTTGTCCATTCCTTCTTTGGCAAGGTAAACTTTTTGTGAAGGTTCCTTCCAGACTTTGTAGAGAAGACTCGTCATATTGTTAATATGATGAAAGGAATTACCACTTTTCATTAGATGACAGAAGGGAAATCTTTGTTCGATGACATCAAGGAGGCCATTTCTCATGCGCTAGTGTTAGTTTTTCGTAACTACACCAAAGAATTCATCATGTACAATTATGATTCTGAGCATACACTTTCAACGATTCTGGTGCAAGAGAATAATGAGGGTTTTGAATCTCCAATTGCATTCATGAGTTTCCCTCTAAAGAATTATGAATTGAAATATTTTTAGATGGAGAAAAATTCTTTCGCTGTGGTCAAAGTTGTTAAACATTTTTGGTTCTACATTCTAAATAGCCATGTCAAAGTTCTAGTCCCAAATTCAACTATTAAGTCCATCTTAACACAACAGGAGTTTGGAATGAAAAGAGGCAATTGGATTGCCAAGATTTAGGAATATGATATGGAAATCAAGCCTACCAAGTTGATACGTGGGTGAGGACTATGTCAGCTCATCGCTGAAAATAATCCTGATGGAGAAGTTTCAAAAATTGAGGAGGTAGTTTCAAGTGAGCTTCCAATGGTGTTGTTCGTCAACACCACCGACGAATGGTATTCCAACATCACCCATTTCCTCACTTATGGGGAATATTCTAATCATCTAACTTCAAAGGAAAATAGAACCATCAAGTTAAAATTAGAAAAATTCATCTTATGGGACAATGGTTTGTACAAGCATGCATTGGATGGGACCTTTTTGCAATGTGTTGATGAAGAGCAACAAAAAAATTTATTGAAGTCATACCATGATTTGGCATGTGGAGGATATTTTTCAGTGCCAGTGACTGTTCACAAGATTTTGAGAGAAAAGTACTACTAGCCCACACTCTTTCAAGATGTGTACTCTTGGGTGCGTAAGTGCGAGCTATGTCAACAGTTCATTGGCAAGCCAACGTTGGCAACTTTTCCTTTAAAACTTGTTGTTATTGAAGAGCCCTTCTAGCAGTGGGGATTTGACTTCATCGG
Organism: Sequoia sempervirens; assembly: GCA_007258455.2. Taxonomy (NCBI): domain Eukaryota; kingdom Viridiplantae; phylum Streptophyta; class Pinopsida; order Cupressales; family Cupressaceae; genus Sequoia; species Sequoia sempervirens. Next base: position 10,833 of record VDFB02297773.1, read on the forward strand.
TGCGGTGAATCCACCATCAAGTGTGGGACACACCTATGTCCTAACTACAACCGATTATTTCACAAAGTGGGTGGAAGCAATTCTGACTAAACATGCCACTTCTGAAGTGGTATGTAATTTCTTAAAAGAAAACATCATTTCTAGGTTCAGTGTGCCAAACAAAGTTGTTGCTGACCAAACTTCTTCCTTCTCGTCAAGTGAGATCATTGAGTTCTGCTTTGAACATGACATAACTTTGTCACTCTTCCGACTATTACCCACAAGGTAATGGTTAGGCCAAATCAAGCAACAAGAATTTGGTGACTATCATCCACAATTTGGTGGACGAGAATCAATGTTTGTGGAATAGAACTCTATATGATGCTTTGTGGGCAGGTAGAATAACTCTGAAGCAGGCGATTGGTATGTCTCCCTTTCAACTCTTGTATGGGTTGAATGTCAAGATTCCCATAACCTTGGCACTTCCAGCCCTCAAATTGGCTAAGGCCGTTGAGGACAAGAATTTTGATAACTCTGTTGATAAGCGTATTATGTATCTCTCCAAATTGGAAGAGAATTGAGTTTAGGTGGATAATTGCATTGTAGAGCATCAGGACCAAGTAAAGAAGATTTTTGACAAGAAGGCCAAGTCTCAAGATTTTCAAATTAGTGATCTTGTTCTCCTATGGGACAAACGAAGAGAACCAAAAGGTATGCATGAAAAGTTTGATTCACTGTGGATAGGACCTTTTAGGGTTCATCAGCTACATGGTGAAAAAAAATTCCTATTGGAATACGAGGATGGAAAGTCATTTTCTCTTCTTCACAATGGGAAACATCTCAAGCACTTTACATAGTAAGGTGACCAACGTTCAAATGTAAATATCTTTATCCTTTTAAGTCCTTGTGTCTCTTTGTTTTAAGTCTTCTTGTCATCGTCACCTGACTCCAAGCCCAATGGGTGGATAAAGGCACTTGAATTATGGAGTTATTCTCCCTTCATTCATTTCAAAGAATGGTTGAAAGAAGATCCCCAATAGGAGCTAGCTGTTATCATGGAATCTAGCATCGCTCAATCCATCGATAACCCCCCTATGAAACTTGTTTGTTTCATAGGTTCGTGATGTTCAAGCATGCAAAATGATGAAATTTTTAATCCATCTCGATGTGTGTTTCAAAATCTTAAATAGTTTGTTTGAGTGTCCTCCTACGTTCGTCTTTTGAAGAGCTTCGAGATGAGCATCTTCATCAACTTCCAGTCTTTGGGAGTAGTGAAAATTGTCAAATATGTTAGAGCACTGATTTTAAATGCTCCTACATATTGTTGCTCTTGAGAAAATTGCACAAGCGGTGAAAATCACTGATTTTGCATTTTTTGTCAACTTAGTCATTTTGATGCACGAGCGGTGATTTTCACCACTAGTGCATTTTTCCTAGTTTTAACGCCACTTAACCCGCCTTCATTAATGCATGACTTAGAGTCATTTATTACACTTTTATATAACTTTTAAAGTGATTTTAGTTTGATTACCCTTCATTCTATTTCATTTTTCTCTTCTCCTCTTCAAGTTGTGAACTCTCTATCCTCTCGCAACTCACAATTTTGGAGATTTCTTCAGCAATCATTATAGGGTTTCACATTTTTTGCAAGGTATGTCATTTCCTATTCATAACGTTTCTTCTTTTCATTTGTTTTCAAAATCTCTGAAGGTTTTGTTTCAATATTGTCTGAAACATTTTATGTGACTTGAATTTTGAATCTTTTCTCCATTTTTGAGTTCATCATCTCCCTCACCAATGTCGAGCCTTTCTTTGTTCTTGTTCTTCACATTCTTGACCCTGTACCCTAGTCTTAATGTCGTGCCCTGTTCTCTACGTTTCTTGTTGGGGTTTTGATTTCATTCTTCAAACGTCCTAAGTCTTTTGTTTCTCTGCCACTTCATGATTTTCACAGACTCATGATGGTGAAAATTTGAGTGTATGCATTTCAAAAATGTTGGGCTACATCGACTTTAAAAGATCATCACTCTTGATGTTTGAGCGATGATTTTCACTGCTCAAAGACTTAATCTCCAAGCTCTTCAAATGATTGAGATTTTTTCCCCACATTTAAATTGAAGATTTTACACCTGAGTTTTTCACTAACTCCAAGTGTAGGAGTGGTGAAAATCACCTCTCCTACATGGAGTGAATTTTCACCAAAATGATAGAGTGCTAAAAAATCCCACCATTGCACTTCATGTTTTTCCTCAAGTCTGATGAAATGTCAAGGTGCTGATTTTCAATGCCTTGACACATTTAGAAAACTTACATAATGAACATGTAAGCGCACTGATTTTCAGCGCCCTTACATCTAAAACTATCTTCCTAAATGTAGGAGCACTAGTTTTCAGTGCTCCTACACATTTGGTAGTTTTTGCCTTAAACGCTTCCAAATCACTCTGTTTTCGCTCTGAACATTGTTTCTTTGCTCCTGCTCTGTTTTTCGTGCCTAATTGCCCATTTCATGCTTTCTCAACATCATTTGCTCACTTTACGCTTCCCAATGCTACTTTTTCTACTAACTCCTGTTGATTCACCATCCTTGGAGTTTTTCTCAAGATTTCATCAAAGTGATCCTCAAGGTGACATCTTTTGATCCAGTTGCTTCTAGATGACAACCAAGAAGCCTCCATCATCTTCTAAGGCTAAGTGAAAAATGAAATACAAGTACCAAGGTGTCTATCCACCTACAGTGGTGATCTCAAAGGTGGAAAAAATAAAGGACACTAAGGTTGGTCATCAAGACCTTGTAGACTTTGTGAAAAGAACTGAACAAAAGCCCTTGAAAGACAGTTTGAGAGATATTGTACATAACAATCTACATCATGGTCTACACATTCTCGACGTCTTCTCATCAGACAAATTTCGTTCTTCAGGTTGCTTCCCACTACATCCGAGAGAGCAAAAGTGTGATAGATTCCTCTGGACAAGAGATGATGGGGCTTGACCTTGATTTCTTTGACATTCTTTTCAGAGTCCTACACATGGAAAAATACACTGAGATCTCAATGCAACAAGCACATGAAGTTTATGATGCAGACCCAACCAAGGCTAAGTATTTGATTAACAACCAATGGTTGAAAACACCCAGGCCTACCATCTCAAGATGGCCTAAGGGGCTTCCCCGAAGTGACTTCAAAGAAGATGTCAGGGACATGATTACACTCCTGAGCAGGGTTAAGGGATTGCCTAAATCATCTCATTTTCAGGAGTGGATGTATGAATACATTCAGATCATAAGAAGAAAAAAGGCTCACTTTGATTGGGGAACACAAATCAGTGAAAAAATTCATAAACAACTGTTAAATGTGCCAACCACTTTGAATTTCTATATGACTTCTTATTTGGTGTATGCTGTAGTTGTGATGAGATAATTCCCAGGTTTATTTACAAAGGGAAACTGACACTCGGTGCCTGTGTACAAGTATTTCTATCAACTGGAGCTGAAGGAGAGACTTCATCATTTCAAGAGGGTCACATATGCCTTCTTTGCACCTCTCCTTTTCAGTTTTGAACCAACTCTCAAAATGAAGAGAGTATCCGACGAAGCCTACAAAGTGATGACTAAGGTCGGGTGTATATTCTTGCAATTTCTAACTTTCACTTACATGAGGGTAGGCTGCCACACTGGGTGTCCTTACATGCTGCCTAGATATCCCTCAGATAAGTGGATACTCATGGAGCTATGCCGATAGCTTATTTTAGTTCATAAAGAATGAAAGAGAATTCACAAACCGGGATTCAAGTTTCCACTAATTATTGGTAGATATACCATTCAAAGTGTGCAAAAAACCAAATCAGTCTATGCAAAAATGCAGATCATGACAATAAGGACATACAAATATAGGTTTATTTTGATTACCAGAATGTGAATAGGAAATTAAAGAAGGATCACAACCACAAGTTTCACTTTGAAGACATATGGGTTGAATGCAAAGATGAAGAGGATATCCAAAAAATGGACTATTGCAAGCTAATCATAGAGAAAATCAAGGATCTTAGTGTTGTTGACCTACTAGAGGGTTTTAAAGATCCTGGTGACATCATGAACGCTACCTATGATGAAAATGAAATTTCCAAAAGACCTTTGCCTACAATACAATGGTCCAAGAAGGAAAGTGTCTCTATCAGGGAAAGGCTTGCTCCCATAGTGGCAAACACAATTGAATGGTCGCACAAACATGGATTCGAGATGAAAGCCTTTAGGATAGAGTCAAAAGAAGAAGAACCTGGAGCAGAAGCTAGCCAACAACAAGAACTCCACACAAAAGACAAGCATGTGGCTATTCCCTGTTCTTCCTGAAGAGGCCCTAGAATTAAATTCACTGTTTGCAAGAAGGATACATGGGAAGTTCAAGAAGAAGAGGCCACAAAATCTGAGCCATCTCACTCAAAAGTGAGAGGGCCCATTTTTTAAAAGGTAGGTTTCGGTGAAGAAGAAAATTCAAACGAGGAATCTATTGAAGGAGAAGATTCTGAAGATGAAGACTCTGATGAGGAAGAAGATTCTGCAGGAGAACAAGAGTCTGAAGAACAAGATCAAGAAGGTGATCAAGAAGGTGAACAAGAAGGTGATAAACAAGAACTCGGGCATGATGAAGAATACAATATATCTCCACATGAGAATGTTGTCAAGGATCTCCCCCAGAAATCATCGCCTGCAACTTCAAATTTCCTCACACACCTCCTAATCCTAACACTCCTCCACCTCCATTTCCTACACCACCTCCTCCCACATCTACCATACACGCAGTGGACGTTTCTCATCCCCCTGTAGTATCAACCATGCTTAACACTTCTCCATCATTTTCAAATACACAAACTGTTGACATTTTGTCAAGCCCTCCATCATCCATTCCCAGCTTGTCATCTCCATCCTATGACATCACTTGTAAGGCTGAATTCAATAGATTCATGAAATGAATCTTTTCTCGGTCAAGTTAGTGTGCAATCTACTGGTGCAATCATGACAGACACTACCCCAATTGTCACCATACTAGTCATTTCTACAGAAGCAGTTGTGACAAAAGAGTTGATAGTCAGTCAAGAAGCTCATACTTCCTCTCTTCCCCCTTGGTTGGTATCTCAAGTATCGAAGCAGAAGAAGCAAATGATCTCTCCAGAAGAGCTTGATCTTGAAGAGATAGCCCCTCCAAAATCCAAGGGGAAGAAAAAGGACAAGGTACATTCTAGACTCCATGTTGATAAAACTGGCCATAAGTTTGCGGAAATTAGTGTACCGGCTCAAGAGGAAGGAGATGTACATGTGGAGTACTACACTATAACAAGAGTCCAGCTTGGCAAGGTCACAAATGAAAGTGCAAAGGTAAACGCACAAGTAACCTTGGATGCACTGGCAAGAAGGCTTGAAAAAATGGAGCAAGCCTGAAACATGTACAAGTAGAAGGCAGAGCATTATGCCACTGTTTTGAGGATACTTGTCGGATCTTCAAGTAATGCACAACCTTTGGCAATGATAAGCCCTGAGGACCCAACTATGAAGAAGGCTGAGAATTTTTCCTCCAAAGACAAAGTGTTATATGATTTTATTAATGAAATTGTAGAACATGGTTCACAGATTATAATTGTTGCAGATGAGAAAGCTACCTAGATAGCCAAGCTCAAATCAAAGCTTGATAAAGAAGAAAGTGTTATTTCCCAAGAGTGCAAAGAAATGGAAAAATGCTTGTTATTATGGTCACAAATGAAATAGGAAAAGCTCAACAAATTGGTGGAAGTTGGGGTAATTCTTGACAAGGAGAAATATGTGGAAGAGAATCACTCAAACACCGTATCTAGGTGATAAAGTCTCTTACCAAAGATCTCCACAAAGTGTAAGAAGATGTCGAAGGACATCGTGCTATCCTTGAAAAGGGAATTAAGGAGTTATCGAGAAAGCTCCTTGAAGAAAATCGTATCTTTCTCCCGGCCACTGAACTTTCTGAGATCTTCAAAGAAGCCATCATGAAGCAAGTAGAGAGTGTAGACTTTTCAAAGGCCCCCATGCATGTTATTTGTGATACACGACTCACTCTTGACAACCTCAAGACGCATCTTGACAATTGCAAAAAGATTCACTCATCTGCCATGAGATCAATCACCAGAATTCACACCATTGTGGATTACACTGTTGGTCCAGATGAGACATTTGTACTGGAGACAAGAAAGAGATATGAAGACTTCCGTGCCCAAAGCAAGGAAACATGAAAGCTTCTTTTCTCCAGTGTTGAATATTTTTAGGTTTCCCTTTATGTATTTTGTAAATAGTTTTTGACATCTTAAATGTCTTTTGAGCTTGAATGTAATTGAATGTAAAATCTTATACGTTTTCCCAAAAAGATGGACAACAGTTTTGACTAAGTCAAAGTTAGGTGAGATTTTCCTAGATTAGCTCACCTAACTTTCCTATTTTTTCTCAACTAATTTCCTAGATTTACTCTTCTCTCTCTTATATAAATAAGAGGGATCTCTATTGTAATCTTTATCTTTTATCTCTAGCAACGAAGTGCTGCTCATTTTGAAGCAAATGTATGAAACTTTGTATTCAATTTTGTGAATCTAAAATCTGATCAATAAAGAAGGAAGTTGCATACCAGACTTTGCATTGGATCAATCATCTTTTGAATTTGATTAAGCTTTGTGGTAATTAGTGTGTGGGATCTAAGGGCTTTGGATAAATCTGTGTAGACTTTGTGTTACACTCTTTATTCAGATTTATGTTTATGTTTGGTTAACTATTGTTGGATGATCTACAAGACTTTGTGCTTGTAATTGTTCATACTATTCGTGGAGTTGTTGTATCTAAGAAGGCTTTGTGCTTCTAATACGACAAATGTTACATCTCATAGGATCCATTAGTGAAAAGCTATGTAATGACTTTGTGCCTTCGTGAGCTTTTCTTTCTCTTTTTTGTTTGTTATTATCATACCTGGTATCTATATGCTTTTCTTTGACAAGATATAGATATTGGCATTACTGCTTTGTTTTTAGTTTAAAGTTGTGTTGAATCGAAACTATCAATTGTGAAGCATTGTAAAACATCTTCTCTGAAAAAAGAGAGAAGCATGAATGTGACACACACCCCCATCTCATAATTGTAGTGTACATTTTGTGAATACTTATTAGTTTTACTTTAGTTTCAGTTAGCAGTAAGAAGTGCGCCTCCCCTTTCTGAGAGGAGAGATTATATCTCACACAGCTGTGGTTGAAATCTAGGTTGTGTAATCTATTGAAAAGGTGATTACATAATTTTCATCCAAACAAAATTCTCATCTCTAAGGGGCACATTTTCTTTATTTTCTTTGTTTGGATCTATCCCAAAGACTTCAAGCACCTTTCCAAAGGAATTTTTCCTTTGCATAATCCTCTAAGAGTATAATTCTTGGTGGTATTTTAGGCACTTCAGGTGAAAAATAAACATTTCTTATTCCTCTTTCCTTCTCCCATTCTGTACATTGGTCTTCAATAACCTTCTAATTTTCAATTGGAATCTTTAGGACATTCTCAAAACTCTCCATTGCTTCAATCAACAATACTTTTGACTTCTCCAACAAACTGTGATCCTTATCCCTTGTTTATTTAGGTACTAAATTCTCTGATTTTCTCTTTTTTCCTAAAAAACATTCCTCTACCAAATTCCCAAGGGCAAGACATTGTTTACATTTTAACAAAGGTACATATTTGACTAATTTTTGTCTTTAAATTCCTAATTTGGTCTTGATTTCAATTTTCTCTATCAATGGTTTGTTTAAATTCACCATTACACACATCTGAGCATAGATCCCAAAATCACCCTCTTTGATCTTGTCATCAACAATTACAAAGGTATCTATTTTGTTGCCAATCTATGCCAGGGTTTCTGAATACCAATATTCCATTGGAAAGTTATATAGTCTTAGCCATATTGGGTCTTCACTTAGTTCATGCTTTAGCAAGTTGAAATTTGGTTCCCAATCTTTAACATAGAAACCATATCCCTCCATTAAGTATGATCCTCTCTTCAATACCTCTTCTTTTTTCTCCAGGTTTGGGCATTCGACCATAAAGAAACCCCTAGGCAAGGATTTTAGAGAGATTCTTCCCCCCATTGTTTATGATGTACCAATGTTGTATCTTGTCCTTCAATGGCCAGTCCCTCGTCGATTTAATGGAAAAGGCTATTGATTTTAACCTTGATATCTTATTCTTTAGAGCATCATTTCTATAAAAAGGAAACACTCTTAGCTAAAGGTTTTGAGTTTAAAGGAATCCACCCAACCTTCCAAGTTGAATCATGATATATATATTAAAGACATTGACAAATTAATTGACCCGACTATTAAATTCACTTATTGACAGGATCTTCATCTTCACGACTATTCTTAAATATTATCCACTTCAACACTAAAATATAAAATTTAACTAATAAAGATAAATATGATAAAATCACTATTGACAATTCAAAGTTTAATGATATTTAAATAAAAGTTAATTTTGAGATCTCCTTTATTAAAAAGTAATATAAGAGATTAAGCAAAATGACAAACGAAACTGATCTCAGGGGTGGTCCAATTTAAGCGAATAATACAAGTCGTCCTTGCGAATGCATGGCGGAGTGTTTATAAATACGAAGTGTGGCTTCACCTCCACCCAAAACAAAACCTTTATTCCTTAAATCCCCTGTACGTTGTAGCTCTGCTCTTTCTTTAATAATGGCAGGAAGGCCGAGAAGGAAAATGGGTGAATGTGATGTACCTGATGAGTTACGCTGCAGAAGAACAGACAGCAAAAGATGGCGCTGTCCCGAACCCCATGAAGAGGGAAGAGGCTACTGCCGATACCATCTTCTCATGATCAGAGAAAGCTACTACAAGCGCAAGAACAAAATGTCTTCAAATGTGGAGGATGCTCACCCGATTTCGTCCTCACAGGGGAAAACACCTCAAATGGCTTTAGATTTCTGCCTTCCGGCCGAAATATATAATGAGGAAGACCTCTCTGCAATTCTCAACATGGACGCATGGAATGAGTACCTTAGCCCTGCAGAGAAACAGAGCCTGCTCTGTTTTCTACCCAATGGGGGGAACTCTGAGCGTGTGGTGGAATCTCTACTATAATAATAATAATTATTATTTTATAGTCCACGAATACCAGGCAATCTGTTTTTGGGTCTACAGACAGCTTACAGTATATATGGGACTCCTCATACTCCCAAATCTGAGGGAGGCACCTAACTCGTGCTCCACAATATGAGATGTACATACCTTACCCCCTGCAGGATTTGAACTCGTGACCTCTCTTTCAAGAGTACAAGTTCTCCACCATTAGACCAACTCATACTGAAAGGACATGTTCTCAGATTTGGTATCAACCCTGCTGAGAAATGGGGGAACAGGGTATGTAATGGTGAGCTTCATAAGGAGGCTCTGCTCCAAAAAGAAGAGAAATTGAAGGCCTGTCAATCTCAGTTCTACAAGGACCTTATCATCTTCAATCGCACATCCATTTCCCAAGCTCAGGAGCTAAAGAGGCTTTGCTTGTAAACATGCCAGTCTGATGAGAGAAAGTTTCGTAAGAAGCTCAAAAAACTGAGTAGAAGAGAAGGAAAGCACTTGATAAATTGAAGATCACATATCCAAAGCAGTAAGGACTTGGATGTATTTGTAGCAGGTCAATTGGGAAAACATTGTTTCAGTGGGAGACCAGCATATGTTTTCAAATGGACTTTTTATGCTAGCAAATCTCTTTAAATGAATGCTGTTTCTGGTTTTCTTTCCCAAAAATTCACCTCTGGAAGAGCTTTTACTGTGTAATTTCCTGACTGCGCTAAGGATTCTGTAATGCTTCTTAGTTTATTAATCAAAGGAAGCTGTTACTCTACATTCTACAATCAAGATCTATACATCCTTTAATATACAACTAACCCTTCTATTTGATCTGATCTGTGAATTCTGTAAGATGATAGACCTGTTAACATAAGTGTGAACTATGATAAACTTTTCTCAATTTTTTTAAAATCAGACTTTAACTTAATGTCTTCAAATAATAGAGGTAAAGTAGTAAGCTTTTAAAAATTGTTTCATTTTAATATACTTATTCATTCTTATAGAACCATCATGTTTTTGTTATAACCCATGTGGGAGTTTGTACATGTATTAAATATTGGATTTTAATTTTGCTGTTTCCTTTGAGTTAAATCCCGATTAATTAGAAAGAGAATAGAAAAGAAACGAAAAGAATGTTGATGGGAGCTTTGTTAGGGTTGCAACTGTAGTTGTAGATGTTAATGTGGAATTTGTAGTGTCGCTGTCATAAAAATAAACTTATTCTTTCTGATTCATTATACATTAATATATTATCAATTATTATCTCATAAGATTATCCATATCCATAATTTTGCTTCCATAAAATCGGAAGTAATTTCATGAGCATAAATAAGCTTAAATGTTATTACAAAATAGCATGTTAAAAGGTATGTGCACTATGGTCTTATGTCTATCATGAAGGAATCATAATGACTCAAAATGGAAGCATATTCAACATATTATGCTCTGCTATTTTTATATCCTTCTATTATGTGCATTCATCAACAATATGCAAGTTATAGTTTCCAATATGTTGCAAATTATTGCAGACAATCTTAATCATTGCGCCCTTTACCTATGATCCCCGATTCTAGATAACGTCCACATCCATATATATACTTGTATCCAATGCTTCCTTGCAAAAATAACTCAAATACATTTCGTATCATTTAGCCATGTAATTTAACACTTGAATGATGTTGTCAACCAAGATTACCAAAAATATTAGTACATATAGCAATCAAGAAAATAAACTCTTTTTCTTCATTTGCAAATGTATCATATTGTGCTACAATGTTTTTTCAGCATTTCAACATCTACAATTAATTTAGACTACAAGCATTCCTTGAAAATGTATCATTAAGAGCTACACGGTGTAAAACTCTTTGCTAAAGTGTTTACATTCTCTTCTACAACTCTAATTCACCATGCAAGCATATCATTGAAAACTAAAAATCTAGTTATCTCATCGAGGAAACATTACAAAGACTTCTCTTTAAATATCATTGAAAACAATATAGGAGAAATTTGGTTAAATATAGTTTCATGGTAGATGTAGTGAAGAATTCTTTTTTTGTCAATTATTGTATCATGAGCTAAAAGGTTCTACTATGATTTTACAAACATATTTATAAGGTGTGATCCTTTGTTTTGTGTTATTTTATTTTTGCAATCTCTTTCTTTTTTCCTTATACAACTTTAGGATAAATAAGGAACCAACCTTCTAATCTTGGAGTTTGACTTGTTGATCACATGCCACTCACATCAACTATTCTTTCCATTGCCTAACACATTGGGTCTAAAAATGATCTTTATATCTATCAATAGTTTCTAACATGCTTGGTGGGACTTAAAAAAATCAAGTATTTAGCCTTAGTTTAAAGGATTGAACCCACAGTTGACCAAATTTAGGTTCATTCTTAACCATTAAAACTTTTCTATTTCCTAGCAAATTTGTCTGAAACAACCTAAAAAACCTATGACCTTTGGAACAACCAAAATACCTACAGTTAGAGATAACCCAAATATCATAGTGTGGAACCTTGTACTTATCCAAAGAAAAGCACCTAAACTGCACTACAACCATAATCTCAAGACCAAAAAGAAAATCCTATCATAGATGAGCTATTAATAACCAAGATTATTTCCTGTATAGAACACTAGAGGTACAATTATTCTACCTACACAATCTCTTGTGTGGGTAGCCATCCTAGATGCTACATTATTTTCTCTCCCACATTTCATAATAGGAGACTTGACCACTTCCATTAAACATTTGCATGACCATGTGAATAACTACATGGTTCAAAAGGGGTGGAGGGCCTAGCTTGATTGGCTAAAACATCCTGTTGTAGGCAAGAGGTCACGAGGTCTAGTCTCCCCTCCATCCTCGTGGTACAAGAGGGCGTGTCGTGCCAGCGTCATTGGTCACATGAAAAAAGTTTACTAGGTGCACTGCAGTTTATAGGGGGGGCTATCCAATTCCTGTAGTTTAAAAGAAAAAACTACATGGTTCAAAAAATTGTGAAGAAAAGCATTGTACTTAGGTTTTTAGCCTCTTCATTTAAAGGAAAGTATTTTGACTATATGTCTATTATTTGATTTAGCAACATACTCTAAGATTGTTATGATGATCAAATACAAAGTGGTAATTTCTCTCCCTAATGTATACGACATTGTTAATATTAGAGAATAACATGATCCAAATAAGAAGGTTAATAGTTCCTTACCTTCCTATGTTATTATTTCTTAGCACTTAGTCTCCATACTTTCCCAAAACTATATATTGTCTTGCAAAAATCCCACTCATGAATTCTATTCTAGCAAGACTAGAAACTTATGATATCACTTTGTCGAGTTGAATAACCATTACAATCAATCCCTTATAATTTAACAAGGAATTAGAAATCACCCAAAACAAATAATCTCAAGAATAAGTTACGTGATGTCACCCTTGTTCTACACCCCATACTTCTACTACATGGCCAATAATTACTAGCCTTGAGTTACCTCATGTTCCAATCAAAATTAAGATTCCAACCATAGTGTCCAATTTCCTACAACAAAGACCTACTATGAGTAGTCAACATTGGATAAAGCCTTGGTGATATGGGAGGGCTATGAATCTTATGTTGTGAATAAGATTTACATAACCACCAAGAAACAAGTGTGATATGAATCTTATCTAACTAGATAAAATAAAAAATTGGTAGAAAGACAAGCATAAACAAAGCAAGGAGTACCAAGTACTTAGTTAAGAAATAAAGAAAATCCACTATTTTGTGTGCTTATAGCTTCTACTTCTAGACTCATGACCCTAATTAACAAAGTGTTAAATGAGTTGGGAACTACAAGCCTAGTAGAAACACACCCTAGATAAAAGAGAGTTGTGTACATCCAATAATAGAAAGACCTCGAGTGCATTGGGAACCTAAAGTACCATGACTAACATAACCTAAATGCTCCTTCAACATAGTGGGATAGCTCAAGAAGTCCACAACTAATATGCTACTATGGGAGGTTCTTTTAATCCTAGAGAAAATGAAGATGTTGACAAAATCCATGAAAATATATAAAAGATGGAAAGAAAATAGAAACATGAAATAATTGAAGCATCAAAGGTAATCCAAGTTCTGACCATTATTTTATAGGTTACATGTGAAATTGATGTATAAGGAATCCAACCACCTTCAAAACAAACTCACAACAACATTAAAGTACCCTAAATATGAATGAAATAAACACAAAAAATTTCTACAACAATCTTAAACTTCACTATTTGAATTGCATCAAATGCTGCACAACTTATTGAAATCATATTACATATGTTTTCCAGCCATATGTGCTGATGAAAAACTATCAAATAATAGGTTTAAACCTGAAATATCATAGCAAAAAACATCACATACAATCTGCAAATCCTCTTTCCTCAAATAAACTCCGTGCACCATGAAACAAGCTCTCCAATATGCAATCTACACTTTGTTAATCATTGTTGCAATAACCTGCAATATCCAACTCTATTTGTTGTTGTATATCACCTCAAAAATCTACAATAATAATAGATTTTTGGGCCCCTTCCTCAAGAGCTACACCCAAAAGCTCTCCACCTCAAAACAAGGCATCAATAAATGGGAGTTTGTGAAAGAGGAAAACCATTGTAGTTTCCCAAAACTACCAACCAAATCCACTTGGGAAAATCCCACACCCAACTTGGGATAATGCATAAAATAAATATTATATTGTGTCACCAAAAAAATGTATAGTTGACATTTTTATGCTCACTTGAGTCTTTCTAATGGATTTTGGCTTGATTTTGCCTGGGTTTAATGTTGTAATGAGGTCAAACATTCATATTAGGTCCTAAACATTCAAATTATGATGTCTTTTGAAGGTGTTGTAAAACATTTCTACACTTTTCTAGACTCTATTCATTACAATTCACCTAAAAATCACCTTTTCATGTCACTTATTAAGTCCTATTTTGAAGTGTTGTAAAGTCTTGTAACAAGATTTCACATTTTTCTAGGCTTAATTTCACTATTTACACCTTTCTTATGCTTTATTTGACCCCTTAATGCACTTTCTGACCGTTTTCAAGTGTCTTTTTGAGGATATTCCCGTTGGACAACTTTTAATGCCCCAAAATTTTTGACACCCACTTAATTTGCTTAAGTGAGACTAAGTCGCCAATAGGGGCGACTTAGTCCTTTTTGGCACAAAACTCAAAATAATTTTAAATTTCTAATGAGAATTTGTCCTCTAACCCTTGAGGTAAGCCTGTGATGTGTTACTTTCAAGATATTTTAATAAAATTAGGTATAAATAAGGGTTTCCCCCCCTCAATTTACAATCTCCTCCTACACTCCTAATTCACAAGCATTCAAGCATTCATCAAGTTATTCATAACCATTCAAGCAAATCAAGCATTATCAAGTCAATTCATTGGAGCATTTCATTGCATATCTTCAGATTTTGAACATCAAAGGTGTGACTTTTGTATGCAGATTTATCAAGCAATTAGGTGTTGAAAGGTGGTCAACAAGTCTACAAAGTCAATCAAGTTAACACAACCCTAGTTCAAGCTTGGAGAGGCTTTCTACCCCATTTTCTGCAAAATTAAGTGTGGACACCTATCAGAAAAGAAAGTGCAGACCCGAGGCTGCAAGATTTTGTCCTAAATTTCTTGAGATTTGAAAGAGGACTAAGTTGCCACTACTGGAGGATTAGTCTTGCTTCCGAGCTTGAAAATTGATTTTGACATTTCTAGATACCCATTTGGTAGATTCCCGTTCTGGGAAAGTTTCCCAAAACTAGAACTAAGTCGCCCAACTTGGTGTAAAGTGTCCTAGCCATCATTTATAGTCAATTTTTTAGGATTCCAAAATCTTCCAACATCAAGCTTCAGATTCTAGGTGTACCTCTTTCATTATGTTCTGTTATGTCATCATTTAGTTGCATTTTTGCATATCACACTGTGTTTTCCAACACTTTACATTTTTTAAGTTTTGCATCATTAGATTACTTCATTTTCATATAAGAACATTATAAAATATTAATTAGGAATAATACATCTCATTTACATTGACTTTGAGTGTAAACCCTTGCATTTTGGACCCCATCCAATTGTTTTTCTCCTTTTAGGTGAAATACCCTAGGAGGAGCAAAGCATTGTGAGGGAAAATGAAAATCATCGTTTACATTTTGGTGAATTTTTCATTTAAACATATTCCTTTCTGATTTGAAAAGTGCATCCTAGGTTTCATTTGCATTGCATCTTGCATTGATTAAATTGCACCCTAGGGTTTTAACATTGCATTAGTGACAAGCTCACTTAGCTTGCATTATTGCATCGTTTTCGCATTACAAATCACAAAAACTCTGCATTTACATACTGTAGTTGCATTTATGCATCTGAAAGACATAGAATTGCATTTAAATTTTTTGAAAAAACACAAAAAAATCATTAGTGGGACTAAATCACCACCCTGGGCGACTTAGTCCTTTTGCATATTTTGCATTGTAATTTTTGTAATTTTTGGGTATTTCTGGCATCTCTATTTTTTGTTACTGTACTATGTCATACTTTCCAGATTTCCTTGCATCATGACCTTTTCCTTTAATAAGTTTTGGAATTCCTTAAAATCCTTAGTAGACATGTCCAATTGTGCCTTCGACTGTGATCCTAATGATCTTGAGCTTCCTCATGCTCCCCCAACCCCTCATGATTGTCCTCCTCATGATGTAGACATCATTAGAGAAGATGACGATAGCATGAAAAAGTTCTTAAATGAATTTCTTGATAACCTTGAAGCCAATGCAACCTTTTACCCATCCATGAGGCCACAAAACCTCCCTACTATTGCACCCCCTGATACATTTGGTTATCTTCACCCTGAAATTAATGAAGGACCTAAGTTCCCTCCATCAGGTGGACCTAGTTCCTCTAAACAACCACACCCTCACCCATTTTATGATAACAAAGTTACAAACACTCCCATCAACCTTGAAGAAACCTATGACAAGGGCTTTACTATCTTAAGCAAACAAGTTTGCGATACAACAACAAAACATAACATTCACCAAATTTTTGAACAAAAACCACAAGAAGAAAACACAACAGGATTAGGATATCAAGATCCTCCTAATAACAATAAATCTCTTTTTCAATATTGGAGACTTCAAGATGATGGTACGGTGATCTTTGATTCTCCTCTTGACTTGAACATTCTCCTTCCACATGAACAACCTTTACATGATTCTAATAACAAGGATGCTAGGATCCCCATGGGTCCTTTCCCTCCTTCCCTTCATGAAAAAGGAGAATCTAGCAAATGAAAATGACCTTACAAATTGAAAAAGATCAAGTTTCCTATTCATCCTCCACTTGAATGTGAAAGGAGACTTTAGTTGCTTTTAAACAAATGCCTTATACTCTTACCCCTATGAACAGGTTGGTCATCCATCCAAAAGACTCTAACATACCATATTGCAAATACCATCATGTTCTTGGGCATTGAACCAAAGAATGTCGAACATTGAATGACATACTGAACAAGTATCACTTCACTGATACTAACTGCTTTCCCATCATCCCTTAAAGAAAACTCCTTTTATCATGTCATAGTCATAGAATTTTCCATTCTCACTATTACATGATCCCCCCATCACATATCTTGGCTCATTCTTATCTCACATTCGGTGGGGGTAAGAAGTTGTTAGCCTCATCCTAGTAATGCATTTTTTCTTGTCTCTTAATTGCATTATTTACCTTCCGCTTATCCCACTTGATATTGCAAAGCCACTAACTCAGTTAATGGTTGACTTACATTTGCATTAATAGCTCCTTTTACATTTTCATTGTTTTGTGTTTTCCTTTTGGGGATGATGCAAAGCGTAGAGACACCCTATGTCTCTTCCATGTTGACCCAAAAGGTCCTTTTCTTTTTCACTTTTGCTTTTGTGTCTTCCTTTTGAGGATGATGCAAAGCATAGAGACGCCCTATGTCTCTTCCATGTTGACCCAAAAGGTCCTTTTATTTTTTTCTTTTGTTTTGTGTTTTCCTTTTGGGGATGACGCAAAGCATTGAGATGCCCTATGTCTCTTCCATGTTGACCCAATTGGTCCCTTTTCCTTTTTA
>VDFB02297774.1:0-36908 GCA_007258455.2 Sequoia sempervirens
ATTGCAAAAGATTCACTCATCTGCCATGAGATCAATCACCAGAATTCACACCATTGTGGATTACACTGTTGGTCCAGATGAGACATTTGTACTGGAGACAAGAAAGAGATATGAAGACTTCCGTGCCCAAAGCAAGGAAACATGAAAGCTTCTTTTCTCCAGTGTTGAATATTTTTAGGTTTCCCTTTATGTATTTTGTAAATAGTTTTTGACATCTTAAATGTCTTTTGAGCTTGAATGTAATTGAATGTAAAATCTTATACGTTTTCCCAAAAAGATGGACAACAGTTTTGACTAAGTCAAAGTTAGGTGAGATTTTCCTAGATTAGCTCACCTAACTTTCCTATTTTTTCTCAACTAATTTCCTAGATTTACTCTTCTCTCTCTTATATAAATAAGAGGGATCTCTATTGTAATCTTTATCTTTTATCTCTAGCAACGAAGTGCTGCTCATTTTGAAGCAAATGTATGAAACTTTGTATTCAATTTTGTGAATCTAAAATCTGATCAATAAAGAAGGAAGTTGCATACCAGACTTTGCATTGGATCAATCATCTTTTGAATTTGATTAAGCTTTGTGGTAATTAGTGTGTGGGATCTAAGGGCTTTGGATAAATCTGTGTAGACTTTGTGTTACACTCTTTATTCAGATTTATGTTTATGTTTGGTTAACTATTGTTGGATGATCTACAAGACTTTGTGCTTGTAATTGTTCATACTATTCGTGGAGTTGTTGTATCTAAGAAGGCTTTGTGCTTCTAATACGACAAATGTTACATCTCATAGGATCCATTAGTGAAAAGCTATGTAATGACTTTGTGCCTTCGTGAGCTTTTCTTTCTCTTTTTTGTTTGTTATTATCATACCTGGTATCTATATGCTTTTCTTTGACAAGATATAGATATTGGCATTACTGCTTTGTTTTTAGTTTAAAGTTGTGTTGAATCGAAACTATCAATTGTGAAGCATTGTAAAACATCTTCTCTGAAAAAAGAGAGAAGCATGAATGTGACACACACCCCCATCTCATAATTGTAGTGTACATTTTGTGAATACTTATTAGTTTTACTTTAGTTTCAGTTAGCAGTAAGAAGTGCGCCTCCCCTTTCTGAGAGGAGAGATTATATCTCACACAGCTGTGGTTGAAATCTAGGTTGTGTAATCTATTGAAAAGGTGATTACATAATTTTCATCCAAACAAAATTCTCATCTCTAAGGGGCACATTTTCTTTATTTTCTTTGTTTGGATCTATCCCAAAGACTTCAAGCACCTTTCCAAAGGGATTTTTCTTTGCATAATCCTCTAAGAGTATAATTCTTGGTGGTATTTTAGGCACTTCAGGTGAAAAATAAACATTTCTTATTCCTCTTTCCTTCTCCCATTCTGTACATTGGTCTTCAATAACCTTCTAATTTTCAATTGGAATCTTTAGGACATTCTCAAAACTCTCCATTGCTTCAATCAACAATACTTTTGACTTCTCCAACAAACTGTGATCCTTATCCCTTGTTTATTTAGGTACTAAATTCTCTGATTTTCTCTTTTTTCCTAAAAAACATTCCTCTACCAAATTCCCAAGGGCAAGACATTGTTTACATTTTAACAAAGGTACATATTTGACTAATTTTTGTCTTTAAATTCCTAATTTGGTCTTGATTTCAATTTTCTCTATCAATGGTTTGTTTAAATTCACCATTACACACATCTGAGCATAGATCCCAAAATCACCCTCTTTGATCTTGTCATCAACAATTACAAAGGTATCTATTTTGTTGCCAATCTATGCCAGGGTTTCTGAATACCAATATTCCATTGGAAAGTTATATAGTCTTAGCCATATTGGGTCTTCACTTAGTTCATGCTTTAGCAAGTTGAAATTTGGTTCCCAATCTTTAACATAGAAACCATATCCCTCCATTAAGTATGATCCTCTCTTCAATACCTCTTCTTTTTTCTCCAGGTTTGGGCATTCGACCATAAAGAAACCCCTAGGCAAGGATTTTAGAGAGATTCTTCCCCCCATTGTTTATGATGTACCAATGTTGTATCTTGTCCTTCAATGGCCAGTCCCTCGTCGATTTAATGGAAAAGGCTATTGATTTTAACCTTGATATCTTATTCTTTAGAGCATCATTTCTATAAAAAGGAAACACTCTTAGCTAAAGGTTTTGAGTTTAAAGGAATCCACCCAAGCTTCCAAGTTGAATCATGATATATATATTAAAGACATTGACAAATTAATTGACCCGACTATTAAATTCACTTATTGACAGGATCTTCATCTTCACGACTATTCTTAAATATTATCCACTTCAACACTAAAATATAAAATTTAACTAATAAAGATAAATATGATAAAATCACTATTGACAATTTAAAGTTTAATGATATTTAAATAAAAGTTAATTTTGAGATCTCCTTTATTAAAAAGTAATATAAGAGATTAAGCAAAATGACAAACGAAACTGATCTCAGGGGTGGTCCGATTTAAGCGAATGATACAAGTCGTCCTTGCGAATGCATGGCGGAGTGTTTATAAATACGAAGTGTGGCTTCACCTCCACCCAAAACAAAACCTTTATTCCTTAAATCCCCTGTACGTTGTAGCTCTGCTCTTTCTTTAATAATGGCAAGAAGGCCGAGAAGGAAAATGGGTGAATGCGATGTACCTGATGAGTTACGCTGCAGAAGAACAGACAGCAAAAGATGGCGCTGTCCCGAACCCCATGAAGAGGGAAGAGGCTACTGCCGATACCATCTTCTCATGATCAGAGAAAGCTACTACAAGCGCAAGAACAAAATGTCTTCAAATGTGGAGGATGCTCACCCGATTTCGTCCTCACAGGGGAAAACACCTCAAATGGCTTTAGATTTCTGCCTTCCGGCCGAAATATATAATGAGGAAGACCTCTCTGCAATTCTCAACATGGACGCATGGAATGAGTACCTTAGCCCTGCAGAGAAACAGAGCCTGCTCTGTTTTCTACCCAAAGGGGGGAACTCTGAGGGTGTGGTGGAATCTCTACTGAAAGGACATGTTCTCAGATTTGGTATCAACCCTGCTGAGAAATGGGGGAACAGGGTATGTAATGGTGAGCTTCATAAGGAGGCTCTGCTCCAAAAAGAAGAGAAATTGAAGGCCTGTCAATCTCAGTTCTACAAGGACCTTATCATCTTCAATCGCACATCCATTTCCCAAGCTCAGGAGCTAAAGAGGCTTTGCTTGGAAACATGCCAGTCTGATGAGAGAAAGTTTCGTAAGAAGCTCAAAAAACTGAGTAGAAGAGAAGGAAAGCACTTGAGAAATTGAAGATCACAGATCCAAAGCAGTAAGGACTTGGATGTATTTGTAGCAGGTCAATTGGGAAAACATTGTTTCAGTGGGAGACCAGCATATGTTTTCAAATGGACTTTTTATGCTAGCAAATCTCTTTAAATGAATGCTGTTTCTGGTTTTCTTTCCCAAAAATTCACCTCTGGAAGAGGTTTTACTGTGTAATTTCCTGACTGCGCTAAGGATTCTGTAATGCTTCTTAGTTTATTAATCAAAGGAAGCTGTTACTCTACAATCAAGATCTATACATCCTTTAATATACAACTAACCCTTCTATTTGATCTGATCTGTGAATTCTGTAAGATGATAGACCTGTTAACATAAGTGTGAACTATGATAAACTTTTCTCAATTTTTTTAAAATCAGACTTTAACTTAATGTCTTCAAATAATAGAGGTAAAGTAGTAAGCTTTTAAAAATTGTTTCATTTTAATATACTTATTCATTCTTATAGAACCATCATGTTTTTGTTATAACCCATGTGGGAGTTTGTACATGTATTAAATATTGGATTTTAATTTTGCTGTTTCCTTTGAGTTAAATCCCGATTAATTGGAAAGAGAATAGAAAAGAAACGAAAAGAATGTTGATGGGAGCTTTGTTAGGGTTGCAACTGTAGTTGTAGATGTTAATGTGGAATTTGTAGTGTCGCTGTCATAAAAATAAACTTATTCTTTCTGATTCATTATACATTAATATATTATCAATTATTATCTCATAAGATTATCCATATCCATAATTTTGCTTCCATAAAATCGGAAGTAATTTCATGAGCATAAATAAGCTTAAATGTTATTACAAAATAGCATGTTAAAAGGTATGTGCACTATGGTCTTATGTCTATCATGAAGTAATCATAATGACTCAAAATGGAAGCATATTCAACATATTATGCTCTGCTATTTTTATATCCTTCTATTATGTGCATTCATCAACAATATGCAAGTTATAGTTTCCAATATGTTGCAAATTATTGCAGACAATCTTAATCATTATGCCCATTACCTATGATCCCCAATTCTAGATAACGTCCACATCCATATATATACTTGTATCCAATGCTTCCTTGCAAAAATAACTCAAATACATTTCATATCATTTAGCCATGTAATTTAACACTTGAATGATGTCGTCAACCAAGATTACCAAAAATATTAGTACATATAGCAATCAAGAAAATAAACTCTTTTTCTTCATTTGCAAATGTATCATATTGTGCTACAATGTTTTTTCAGCATTTCAACATCTACAATTAATTTAGACTACAAGCATTCCTTGAAAATGTATCATTAAGAGCTACACGGTGTAAAACTCTTTGCTAAAGTGTTTACATTCTCTTCTACAACTCTAATTCACCATGCAAGCATATCATTGAAAACTAAAAATCTAGTTATCTCATCGAGGAAACATTACAAAAACTTCTCTTTAAATATCATTGAAAACAATATAGGAGAAATTTGGTTAAATATAGTTTCATGGTAGATGTAGTGAAGAATTCTTTTTTTGTCAATTATTGTATCATGAGCTAAAAGGTTCTACTATGATTTTACAAACATATTTATAAGGTGTGATCCTTTGTTTTGTGTTATTTTATTTTTGCAATCTCTTTCTTTTTTCCTTATACAACTTTAGGATAAATAAGGAACCAACCTTCTAATCTTGGAGTTTGACTTGTTGATCACATGCCACTCACATCAACTATTCTTTCCATTGCCTAACACATTGGGTCTAAAAATGATCTTTATATCTATCAATAGTTTCTAACATGCTTGGTGGGACTTAAAAAAATCAAGTATTTAGCCTTAGTTTAAAGGATTGAACCCACAGTTGACCAAATTTAGGTTCATTCTTAACCATTAAAACTTTTCTATTTCCTAGCAAATTTGTCTGAAACAACCTAAAAAACCTATGACCTTTGGAACAACCAAAATACCTACAGTTAGAGATAACCCAAATATCATAGTGTGGAACCTTGTACTTATCCAAAGAAAAGCACCTAAACTGCACTACAACCATAATCTCAAGACCAAAAAGAAAATCCTATCATAGATGAGCTATTAATAACCAAGATTATTTCCTGTATAGAACACTAGAGGTACAATTATTCTACCTACACAATCTCTTGTGTGGGTAGCCATCCTAGATGCTACATTATTTTCTCTCCCACATTTCATAATAGGAGACTTGACCACTTCCATTAAACATTTGCATGACCATGTGAATAACTACATGGTTCAAAAGGGGTGGAGGGCCTAGCTTGATTGGCTAAAACATCCTGTTGTAGGCAAGAGGTCACGAGGTCTAGTCTCCCCTCCATCCTCGTGGTACAAGAGGGCGTGTCGTGCCAGCGTCATTGGTCACATGAAAAAAGTTTACTAGGTGCACTGCAGTTTATAGGGGGGGCTATCCAATTCCTGTAGTTTAAAAGAAAAAACTACATGGTTCAAAAAATTGTGAAGAAAAGCATTGTACTTAGGTTTTTAGCCTCTTCATTTAAAGGAAAGTATTTTGACTATATGTCTATTATTTGATTTAGCAACATACTCTAAGATTGTTATGATGATCAAATACAAAGTGGTAATTTCTCTCCCTAATGTATACGACATTGTTAATATTAGAGAATAACATGATCCAAATAAGAAGGTTAATAGTTCCTTACCTTCCTATGTTATTATTTCTTAGCACTTAGTCTCCATACTTTCCCAAAACTATATATTGTCTTGCAAAAATCCCACTCATGAATTCTATTCTAGCAAGACTAGAAACTTATAATATCACTTTGTCGAGTTGAATAACCATTACAATCAATCCCTTATAATTTAACAAGGAATTAGAAATCACCCAAAACAAATAATCTCAAGAATAAGTTATGTGATGTCACCCTTGTTCTACACCCCATACTTCTACTACATGGCCAATAATTACTAGCCTTGAGTTACCTCATGTTCCAATCAAAATTAAGATTCCAACCATAGTGTCCAATTTCCTACAACAAAGACCTACTATGAGTAGTCAACATTGGATAAAGCCTTGGTGATATGGGAGGGCTATGAATCTTATGTTGTGAATAAGATTTACATAACCACCAAGAAACAAGTGTGATATGAATCTTATCTAACTAGATAAAATAAAAAATTGGTAGAAAGACAAGCATAAACAAAGCAAGGAGTACCAAGTACTTAGTTAAGAAATAAAGAAAATCCACTATTTTGTGTGCTTATAGCCTCTACTTCTAGACTCATGACCCTAATTAACAAAGTGTTAAATGAGTTGGGAACTACAAGCCTAGTAGAAACACACCCTAGATAAAAGAGAGTTGTGTACATCCAATAATAGAAAGACCTCGAGTGCATTGGGAACCTAAAGTACCATGACTAACATAACCTAAATGCTCCTTCAACATAGTGGGATAGCTCAAGAAGTCCACAACTAATATGCTACTATGGGAGGTTCTTTTAATCCTAGAGAAAATGAAGATGTTGACAAAATCCATCAAAATATAAAAGATGGAAAGAAAATAGAAACATGAAATAATTGAAGCATCAAAGGTAATCCAAGTCCTGACCATTATTTTATAGGTTACATGTGAAATTGATGTAGAAGGAATCCAACCACCTTCAAAACAAACTCACAACAACATTCAAGTACCCTAAATATGAATGAAATAAACACAAAAAATTTCTGCAACAATCTTAAACTTCACTATTTGAATTGCATCAAATGCTTCACAACTTATTGAAATCATATTACATATGTTTTCCAGCCATATGTGCCGATGAAAAACTATCAAATAATAGGTTTAAACCTGCAATATCATAGCAAAAAACATCACATACAATCTGCAAATCCTCTTTCCTCAAATCAACTCCGTGCACCATGAAACAAGCTCTCCAATATGCAATCTACACTTTGTTAATCACTGTTGCAATAACCTGCAATATCCAACTCTGTTTGTTGTTGTATATCACCTCAAAAACCTACAATAATAATGGATTTTTGGGCCCCTTCCCCAAGAGCTACACCCAAAAGCTCTCCACCTCAAAACAAGGCATCAATAAATGGGAGTTTGTGAGAGAGGAAAACCATTGTAGTTTCCCAAAACTACCAACCAAATCCACTTGGGAAAATCCCACACCCAACTTGGGATAATGCATAAAATAAATATTATATTGTGTCACCAAAAAAATGTATAGTTGAAATTTTTACGCTCACTTGAGTCTTTCTAATGGATTTTGGCTTGATTTTGCCTGGGTTTAATGTTGTAATGAGGTCAAAACATTCACATTAGGTCCTAAACATTCAAACTATGATGTCTTTTGAAGGTGTTGTAAGACATTTCTACACTTTTCTAGACTCTATTCAATACAATTCACCTAAAAATCACCTTTTCATGTCACTTATTAAGTCCTATTTTGAAGTGTTGTAAAGTCTTGTAACAAGATTTCACATTTTTCTAGGCTTAATTTCACTATTTACACCTTTCTTATGCTTTATTTGACCCCTTAATGCACTTTTTGACCGTTTTCAAGTGTCTTTTTGAGGATATTCCCGTTGGACAACTTTTAATGCCCCAAATTTTTTGACACCCACTTAATTTGCTTAAGTGGGACTAAGTCACCAATAGGGGCGACTTAGTCCTTTTTGGCACAAAACTCAAAATAATTTTAAATTTCTAATGAGAATTTGTCCTCTAACCCTTGAGGTCGGCCCGTGATGTGTTACTTTCGGGATATTTTAATAAAATTAGGTATAAATAAGGGTTTTTCCCCTTTAATTTACAATCTCCTCCTACACTCTCCTAATTCACAAGCATTCAAGCATTCATCAAGTTATTCATAAGCAGTCAAGCAAATCAAGCATTATCAAGTCAATTCATTGGAGCATTTCATTGCATATCTTCAGATTTTGAACATCAAAGGTGTGACTTTTGTATGCAGATTTATCAAGCAATTAGGTGTTGAAAGGTGGTAAACAAGTCTACAAAGTCAATCAACTTAACACAACCCTAGTTCAAGCTTGGAGAGGCTTTCTACCCCATTTTCTGCAAAATTAAGTGTGGACACCTATCAGAAAAGAACGTGCAGACCCGAGGCTACAAGATTTTGTCCTGAATTTCCTGAGATTTGAAAGAGGACTAAGTCACCACTAGTGGAGGATTAGTCTTGCTTCCGGGCTTGAAAATTGATTTTGACATTTCTAGATACCCATTTGGTAGATTCCCGTTCTGGCAAAGTTTCCCAAAACTAGAACTAAGTCACCCAGCCTGGTGTAAAGTGTCCCAGCCATCATTTTTAGTCAATTTTTTAGGATTCCAGAATCTTCCAACATCAAGCTTCAGATTCTAGGTGTACCTCTTTCATTATGTTCTATTATGTCATCATTTAGTTGCATTTTTGCATATCACACTGTGTTTTCCAACACTTTACATTTTTTAAGTTTTGCATCATTAGATCAGTTCATTTTCATATAAGAACATTAGAACATATTAATCAGGCATAATACATCTCATTTACATTGACTTTGAGTGTAAACCCTTGCATTTTGGACCCCATCCAATTGTTTTTCTCCTTTTAGGTGAAATACCCTAGGAGGAGCAAAGCATTGTGAGGGAAAATGAAAATCATCGTTTATATTTTGGTGAATCTATCATTTGAACATATTCCTTTCTGATTTGAAAAGTGCATCCTAGGTTTCATTTGCATTGCATCTTTCATTGATTAAATTGCACCCTAGGGTTTTAACATTGCATTAGTGACAAGCTCACTTAGCTTGCATTATTGCATCGTTTTCGCATTACAAATCACAAAAACTCTGCATTTACATACTGTAGTTGCATTTACGCATCTGAAAGACATAGAATTGCATTTAAAAATTCTGAAAAAACACAAAAAAATCATCAGTGGGACTAAATCACCACCCTGGGTGACTTAGTCCTTTTGCATATTTTGCATTGTAATTTTTGGGTATTTCTGGCATCTCTATTTTTTGTTACTGTACTATGTCATACTTTCCAGATTTCCTTGCATCATGACCTTTTCCTTTAATAGGTTTTGGAATTCCTTGAAATCCTTAGTAGACATGTCCAATTGTGCTTTCGGCTGTGATCCTAATGATCTTGAGCTTCTTCATGCTCCTCCAACTCCTCATGACTGTCCTCCTCATGATGTAGACATCATTAGAGAAGATGACGATAGCATGAACAAGTTCTTAAATGAATTTCTTGATAACCTTGAAGCCAATGCAGCCTTTTACCCATCCATGAGGTCACAAAACCTCCCTACTATTGCACCCCTTGATACATTTGGTTATCTTCACCCTGAAATTAATGAAGGACCTAAGTTCCCTCCATCAAGTGGACCTAGTTCCTCTAAACAGCCACACCCTCACCCATTTTATGATAACAAAGTTACAAACACTCCCATCAACCTTGAAGAAACCTATGACAAGGGCTTTACTATCTTAAGCAAACAAGGTTGCGATACAACAACAAAACATAACATTCACCAAATTTTTGAACAAAAACCACAAGAAGAAAAAACAACAGTATTAGGATATCAAGATCCTCCTAATAACAATAAATCTCTTTTTCAATATTGGAGACTTCAAGATGATGGTACGGTGATCTTTGATCCTCCTCTTGACTTGATCATTCTCCTTCCACATGAACAACCTTTACATGATTCTAATAACAAGGATGCTAGGATCCCCATGGGTCCTTTCCCTCCTTCCCTTCATGAAAAAGGAGAATCTAGCAAACAAAAATGACCTTACAAATTGAAAAATCTCAAGTTTCCTACTCATCCTCCACTTGAATGTGAAAGGAGACTTCAGTTGCTTTTAAACAAATGCCTTATACTCTTACCCCCTATGAACAGGTTGGTCATCCGTCCAAAAGACTCTAACATACCATATTGCAAATACCATCATGTTCTTGGGCATTGAACCGAAGAATGTCGAACATTGAATGACATACTAAACAAGTATCACTTCACTGATACTAACTGCTTTCCCATCATCCCTTAAAGAAAACCCCTTTTATCATGTCATAGTCATAGAATTTTCCATTCTCACTATTACATGATCCCCCCATCACATATCTTGGCTCATTCTTACCTCACATTCAGTGGGGGTAAGAAGTTGTTAGCCTCATCCTAGTAATGCATTTGTTCTTGTCTCTTAATTGCGTTATTTTCCTTCCGCTTATCCCACTTGAGATTGCAAAGCCACTAACTCAGTTAATGGTTGACTTACATTTGCATTAATAGCTCCTTTTACATTTTCATTGTTTTGTGTTTTCCTTTTGGGGATGATGCAAAGCGTAGAGACACCCTATGTCTCTTCCATGTTGACCCAAAAGGTCCTTTTCTTTTTCACTTTTGCTTTTGTGTCTTCCTTTTGGGGATGATGCAAAGCATAGAGACGCCCTATGTCTCTTCCATGTTGACCCAAAAGGTCCTTTTATTTTTTTCTTTTGTTTTGTGTTTTCCTTTTGGGGATGACGCAAAGCATTGAGATGCCCTATGTCTCTTCCATGTTGACCCAATTGGTCCCTTTTCCTTTTTACTTTGTTTTTTCTTGTGTTTTTCCTGTTGGGGATGACACAAGGTATTGAGACCGAAATGTCTCCTTCATGTTGACCCAAAAGTTTTTTATTTTCTTTTGCCTTTTCGTTCTCTTTTCGCTTGTGTTTTCCTTTTGGGGACGATGCAAAGCGTTGAGACCAAAATGTCTCTTCCCTGTTGATCCAAAATGAACTTTGTTTTTTCGTTTGTTTTCACTCTCTTTGTGTCAGTCTTCCAGTTCTATGTGCTTTGCGAATGATGACAGTTTCGAGCTCTTTCATAAAAACATTGTAGCAACAAACATACTAACCCCAAATCCATAGATCCCTTATGTGTTTGGTGTGTTCCTTTCTGGGGGGCAACTCCCTTTTCTTTTGTTCTCTTTTACATGACACAACCTAACTTGGAAACATATGACTTGGCATAGGGGCTTTCCAAGTTGGCTCTCATGCTTGTTTTCTCTTTGGCATTTTTCTTCCTTCGCTACTTTAAAGTAATTGCTCATAGAACGGTGTGTAACAATTCCTTTTAAGTGGGGGGCATACATTGGCATCATTTCATTTGCATTTTTGGTTCCTAGTGTAGCCTTATTACTTTATATGATGCATTTGTCACTTTGTGGATGACATTGGGTGTGATGTCCTTCATAAGTGTGATCTATCTTAGCATATTACATTCCTCTTAGTGGCTTGATGCGATGCACTACATCCCCTAAGTTGTGAATATACTATTCTTTGATTGGTCCTCTCTTGGAGACATTAGACACAATGTTCCCTAAGTGATAGACCTTGCATGAATTTAACAATCTACTCCTTTGAACATCTTTTGCATTTTTACATTTTTACATTTTACATTTTTCATTTTTACCACCTTAAATAACGTAGCTTGCATGCCTATGGTACCTTTCTCTTTGTTCATGAGTTCCAAACATACGAAGCTTTGCTTGTCTCATGAAGCATGAACTGAAATTTTCCTTTGTGGTGCCTTGCTAAAGTTATCAGGAGGTATAACTCTAATATGGTTGAGCGGGAAGCCCATTCAGTGGCATGAATTTACCTAATGCCACCTATGTGTTCGTGAGTGCATACCAACTAGCGTATGTATCTTACCTTTTGGGCTTTCTCACCCCACGAACAGCCAAAAGTTTTGTGGCCCCAGAGTGAGTATACTTGGGACTTCTCACCTGATGGACAACCATAAGTTCTGTTTCCCCAGAGTGAGTTCACATTTCTTGTTTCAAACAACCAGCCTAGATCTAATCCACAATGAGCTAGATAGCTAATCGAAGATTTCATTCCTTTTCTTCATCACGTGTGTTCCTTTGTTCTTATGTTTGGTTTTCCATGAGATCTTCATCCCAGGGCTTGATCATCCCTCTTGATTATTGTTGTTTCATCTTACCAACATGAGTGCATTAGGATCCCTCTTGATGTGCATGTTGGGCTACTTTAGCGAGAGTTTGAAGCAAGTTCATCCTCTCACTAAAGTGGGGGCTTAATGTGTCACCAAAAAATGTATAGTTGACATTTTTACGCTCACTTGAGTATTTCTAATGGACTTTGGCTTGATTTTGTTTGGGTTTAATGTTTATAATGAGGCCAAAACATTCATATTAGGTCCTAAACATTCAAACTATGATGTCTTGTGAAGGTGTTGTAAAACATTTCTACACTTTTCTAGACTCTATTCATTACAATTCACCTAAAAATCACCTTTTCATCACTTATTAAGTCCTATTTTGAAGTGTTGTAAAGCCTTGTAACAAGATTTCATGCTTTTCTAGGCTTAATTTCACTATTTATACCTTTCTTATGCTTTATTTGACCCCTTAATGCACTTTCTAGCTGTTTTCAAGTGTCTTTTTGAGGATATTCCTGTTGGAAAACTTTTAATGCCCCAAAATTCCCAACACCCACTTAATTTTTTTAAGTGGGACTAAGTCACCAATAGGGGTGACTTAGTCATTTTTGGCACAAAACTCAAAATAATTTTAAATTTCTAGTGAGAATTTGTCCTCTAACCCTTGAGGTCGGCCTATGATGTGTTACTTTTAGGAAATTTTAATAAAATTAGGTATAAATAAGGGTTTTTCCCCCTCATTTTACAATCTCCTCCTACACTCTCCTAATTCACAAGCATTCAAGCATTCATCAAGTTATTCATAAGCATTCTTGAAAGCAAATCAAGCATTATCAAGTCAATTCATTGGAGCATTTCATTGCATATCTTCAGATTTTGAACATCAAAGGTGTGACTTTTGTATGCAGATTTATCAAACAATTAGGTGTTGAAAGGTGGTCAACAAGTCTACAAAGTCAATCAATTCAACACAACCCTAGTTCACGCTTGGAGAGGCATTCTACCCCGTTTTCTGTAGAATTAAGTGCAGAAACCTGTCAGAAAAGAAAGTGCAGAATTGAGGCTACAAGATTCTGCCTTGAATTTCCCAAGATTTGCAAGAGGACTAAGTCACCACTAGTGGCAGATTAGTCTCGATTCCGGGCCTGAAAACTGATTTTGACATTTTTGGATACCCATTTAGCAGATTCCCGTTTCAGAAAAGTTTCCTGAAACTAGGACTAAGTTTCCTAGCCTGGCATAAGTGTCCCAGTCAGCATTTTTAGTCAAATTTTTAGGATTCCAGAATCTTCCAACATCAATCTTTAGATTCCAGGTGCACCTCTTTCATTTTGTTCTGTTATTTCATCATTTAGTTGCATTTTTAGGCATTTCTGTATCTCACACTGTGTTTTCCAGCACTTTAAATTTTCTAAGTTTTGCATCATTAGATCACTTCATTTTCAGATCAAAACATTAGAACATCTTAATTAGGCATAATACATCTCATTTACATTGACTTTGAGTGTAAACCTTTGCATTTTGGACCCCATCCAATCATTTTTCTCCTTTTAGGTGAAATACCCTAGGAGGAGTAAAGCATTGTGAGGGAAAACCAAAATCATCGTTTACATATATACTCCAAAAATCATCTTCCTAACCACTCCCAAGAATTTTCTCAAAATAGATGACAACTCAGATTCCCACTCTCCATGCACACGAACCCAACTATGCAAATGAAACAGTCAACTCAATATGTGTGCCTAGATTCTTCAAGGCCATTTTTAGGAGCATTTAGTGGGCTATCGTAACCTGCAACTCCTCCCAAAATCCCACACCAAGATTGGAAAAATAAAATTGAAATTCAAAACTCCTATTTAGTCTAGCTCCCACACCAAAATTTGCAGCATTATTAAATGACCAATTATTTTAATACATTATTTTGGTCTAAAATTGTAATTTATTTATCCTACAACATAAAATACCAAACCTTAGAAAAATTAAAATAAAATGCCCTCTTTTTGCTTGATGAGGATTTCCCTTCATTGTGGATGCTCCTGCATCAGACACCCAAGGTAATTTAAAATGTTTCATGGGTTGAACTCATAAACATTTGTAGATCATGTGCTTGTTTTTCATCCATCTTTCTTCCTTATCCACTTGTTTCTTCTTCTTCACCCTGCTTTGAAGCTCCTTATCTCTTCATCTTTCCTCTGTTTCTTCCCCTCATGAAATTCATTTCGATATACCATGGTTCATCTTTCCATCCCATTTTATCATTCTCAACACTTGCACACAAATCAACATTAACAAACCCATGGAAATCAATGAATTATATCTGATAGTGTATTCTACTCTATTTCGGCTAACTTAAGCCTAGTTAGGTGTTGGAGTTGACCCTTGACTCATTTCCCATGAGTTGTCAAGGATGTTGAGGTATATTGAAAGGTGTCCAATCCCTCTCGACACCTCTCCCTTGCATTGAGGAGAGCAACTCACCACCACTACAAGATGAGGATTCCTCTCCTCAATCCATGGCATGTGTTTGCTCATCCTCATTTATCCCTCTCCTCAATCCATGGAATGTGATTTCCTAATCTTGTGGCATGTTTTTTCTCATCCTTATTCTTTATAATGAGGGTTTGAGCTCATTGTCAATACCAAGTTGAATACAATCTATGCATTGTTCATGTGTTTGTCTTTTATCTCCTAGATCTTCCTAGTTTCTAATATGGTATCAGAGCATTAGGTGGAGATAGTGCAAGCCTTTAGATGAGAAAATTCTATTGTATTTTTTTAGATTCATTTCATTTCTGTGTGATAATCATCTGCAGGAAGTTTGAAACGGGTTTTTTTATTGACCCCACAACCCCAGCCAGTCATTTGGAGGCTCCCATGGTCATTTCTATGCATTGACAGATTGGAACGACCCTACCCCTATTTTGGATTTGGAATTTGGAGTTGCAGAGGAAAAGAGGCATGATTTATGTTTCATTGCTGTGTGAAGGGTTTGAAATATCTGGGAAAGACCATCATTAGCGTTGGGTTCCCACGCCCTCTCTGCGTCATGCTCGCCTCCCTCTAGCTCACATGAAACATAGGCTACAAATTGCTTCCAAATCTGGGAATTTCATTTTGTTTGAAGATTTGTTGGTTTCTTTTGGCTACCTATTGGAGGTCGACGTCTTTGGGTCAAGGAAGAAGGAGCCAACACCAATCTCAGGCAGAACCAAGCACGTAGAGGAGAAAGGGAGCTGCGACCGACCTCCATTTAGCAAAGAGAGGGAGTTGTGATAGGAAACCCACAGTTTAGATCCTCAAAGCCACGCCTTCTCACAATCTACTCACCATTATTTAGGCTGCCCCTACTCTGTGGCACCCCAAAATTCTCATATCTAGATGCCTCTGTTTCCATTTCCCTAATCTTCCCATGTCTAAGTTTTTATTTGTCCTAAATTTTGTTTTATTTATGATTGTATTTATTCTTTCATGTTAAAACAATTTAGACATATAAAAGTATTTAATATTATGCTATTATATAGGCACTAAAAGTATTTCAAACTATGCTATGAAAGGAGGACTTTAAATTTGGGAAAATTTAAGGAGGGTATTTACCAATTTGGGAAAAATTGTATGTGGAGGTTGATAATGTGACTTTCATAGTCACTATTAAATTGTAACATATAAAGTTAGCATATAAAGTTAGCCTCATCATTGCATTAGAAATCATCAGTGTAAATGTTGTTAATCCTTTGTTCTTGTAGGTTTCTTCAATATTCACACATCTTTCTCACCTACTTCTCCTTCACCCTTTTCTTCTTCTATGTCAACAAAAGTCATCATACCTTGTTGTATTTCAACTTGTAAACTATTATTGTTGCACCTTACCATCTCTCTTTCTTCACTTCCTTTTACCATTTCACCCTCACAAAAAATAGTTTCATTAGCAACATTGACAAAATTTGATAAATCAACAATTACCTCTATTTTCTTCTCCTTGCTCATTTTCACAAATTTTCCTCCTTCAAAGAGGCATGTAACAGCTGCAACCTCTTTCTTTTTATCATTTTCTTCTATCATTTCTCCTTCAAATAATTTTTCTAACTTCCTTATCTCATGTGTGTTGTTGTGATGTGTCTGAGGATGACATTGAATGCACTCCTTTGCTTCCCAACATGATAAAAATGTAATAAATGTTTCAAGCGATGATGAGGGGCCTATGCAATTTCCCCCCTCCTTGCATATAGAGTTTTTAAAATAGCAGCCATGATTTCCAAAAAGAGGAATGAGGCAATTTTCCCTTCCTCTCAAATGGATAGATAGTATGAGTGAAGATATGGTGGGGATGTTTTACTTTGTTTATATATAGAAATTTCTATATGAAATTAATAATAATAAAATATCATGGTTATTAATATTTCTATATGTTAACTTTGTAGCATGACTTTTGAAGATGATAGTTATAATTTAGAGAGTTTGGGGGTTTATATCTTGAGGTGTGGATCTATTCTTTAAACATAGATAACAATTTCATGAAGATTTTAAGAAAGTAATATTTTTTTATGGAATGAATTGAATGATTATAAAAATTTGAACATAATCATTTTTTAATCTATAAAAATATTTTTCAAATTAATTTAACACAAAATAAGAAAATAAAATAAAAAACATATCTTAAAATCAATTAATTTAAATTTTTAAATTAAAAATAGAAAATAAATTATAATGAATTTTTTGATTTACTGTTAATTTAATTAAACTTTAAACTTTCAAGTTTTTAATTTTAACTTTAAAATTTTAGTTTGTTAATAAATATAATAACATATTCCTCCAATAATATCATGGATGATATCCTTTTATTTTATGTCCATGTATATAGAAACAAATGAGACCACATAAATATATTTTATATATTTTATTCATTATAATTTTATATATTTTTATGATTGTTTAAATTTTCTAGATATTTCATAATTTTTAAAAGAAAAATATTATTATAAATATATTGACTAATTTTATTTATTTAAAAAATATCTTATTGACAAAAAAGTTATTTTATTTTACATTAAAATTATTTAATAATTTTATTTGTATTATTTATTTAAATAACTATTTTGTTTTAGTATTTATTTAAACATTTTTTTTATTGTTTACTATTTTATAATTAGAACAACCATTTTTATTAATATAAAATGTATTATTTTACTTTACAATTATTTAATAATTTTATTTGTATTATTTATTTAAAGAATTGTTTTGTTTTAGTATTTATTTAAACACTTTTTATTTTTTATTATTTATCTTTTTATTAGAATACTATTTTTATTAATATAAAAAGTTTTTTATTTTATTTACTTAAAAACTATTTTATTTATTTATTTATTTTATTGATAAGTGCTATCAAAGGGGATAGCACCCAAGTACATTAATAGTCTATAGCAAGCCCTGCCAGAATGCAATCAACTTCGACAAACCAAGAACATACACACCCAAACCAGCCAAGCCACCCTTACAATTTCAGATATTGGTAGATCACTGCCAAACACCTCCCCACCTCCAACACCTTCGCTAGGTTGCCTGCGCTGAGCGACAACCGACTAGTGTCCATGTATCTAGAGAAGGCATCCAGATTGGAATTCACAACCCTGGCCTTGAATACTTCCCACGCATTTTCCATGAAATTCTCCAATGCCACCCTGTGTTGTTTTAGAGCTTTAGCTTCATAAACCTCCCCTTCATCTTCCTTGATAACAATGTTGGTAGGATCAAAGAAGATCCTAAGATGGCTAACCAAACCCTCCACAACCAATGCTAAGGTTGCATTTTCCATGGCAGGAGCGTTAGCAGGCATTACAAACCCATTGCATAGCTCTACCATCCTGTCCCAGGAGCCAATAACATCGACCAAAGGCCCAATCACAGTCTCATACACCTTGTCGTCATACCAGTGATAATTTGCCTTAAGCGCCCTTGACACCAAATCCACTAACGCAACTCCCACCTCCAGGAAATGGGTAGAGAAAAGCCGGCCACACTATTCTGTGAGCGTCTTGTCAAAGAAAAAGAAACTCAGACCAAAAAAATGCACCATCTTGGTTCACAACAAAATGCCCCTGAATCACAATCTGCTTCAAATGCATAGGATACAAGCGGCCAAGAGTATAAATAGAAATAGAGCCACAACCCATGACTGATAGCCAAAGCAACCTCCACCAGCGAATTCAGACAAAAAATCCAACCCAAATCCAAATCAAATCCTAGGCCCTGCCAACACTCGCAGACATGTGAATCACACAACAAGACGTCCATTCATGGACCCGAGGCAACACAAAGAATATCAGCACGAAACCCTGAGATATCTTGATCAATGAATTCCTGTAGTCCCGGCCAACACATTGTGGAAGAGTCTGCCAACCCCTGATCAATCTGGGATACTCCCCAATTCGCTAGAAAGTCAACGAATTTGTTAGCTTCCCTATGGACATGCAATAAGGAAAAATTATTAAGCTTACCAAGGAGCTCCTTGGCACAATCCAATTAACAATTCTCCAATTAGGTGATTCTCCTAAGGTGATTTCCTGTACACACAACTGTGAATCCCCCTCAGTTTCCGCCGAGTCTATGCCATTCTGGATGCATAACCATAAGCCAAGCCACAAAGCCTTGATCTCAACAATATTGTTCAAGCAAACACCCAAGTTCTTCGATGCAACCCAGACACACTTACCACTTGAGTCTCTGATTATACAACCAACTCCTACTCGACCAGGATTGCCTTTGGCTTCCCCATCAAAGTTTAGCTTCCATTTTAACCCAATTGGATGTACCCAATGAACTTCTTTCCTGTTGACCTTGCTTGCGAAACAATTATGAAACCTCCAATTTTCTCAGAAATATCCAATATGGCATTGAAATCACCACCAATGATCAATTTTTCCTTTAGATGAGGACGGGAAAAACTCAGCACAAAATCCCAAAGAGAGGCCTTATCTTCAGTTTTTATTGGCCCATAGATATTGATGATTAGTAAATGACAATTAAGTTCAATATCATAAGCCTTCGCTGCCATCCAATTTGATGAAGAGAAGATGACATCCACTGAAACCTCAGCCGCCTTCCACAAAATTCCTAAACCCCCCGAAGAGACCCAAGAATCCTAAAAACACCCATTCCAAAATTGACAATATTTCAAAAACTTCGACCCATCTTCTCCAGGCAATTTTGTTTCTTGTAGTAATACTATGTTGCTTGTGCATTTTTGAAGATGACGCCTAACTAGGCATCGGTTGTCAGGGGCCTTTAGGCCCCTGACATTCGAAGTTGTGATCTTCATTGTTTCCCAAGGGAGGGGCTTCCTCCCTTGGTACTTATAAATTTGGTGATACTGGTGTACTTCTTTGCAACAGCCTCCTCTTCCCTCAATTGCTTGAAGGAATTCCTACCTCAGGGGTTTCTAGATGTGCCTACTTTTCCTAAACCCAAGTGTTTTACCATTGATTGGGAAATGCATCTATCCTCGATTACATCCAACTCATCATTCTGGTCAACATTTGAATCCATATCCTCATTTGCTAGGGAAGCAACCTGAGCTCCAACATTTCCCTTCAACTCGTGACTCTGCTCCAAGGGTGGAGACAATGGCTTAGTGTTGTCCACACATTTACCTTCTTGCATTGTCTTAGAGGGAATAGCCAAATCTGCCAAGGCCACACCACAATTCAAATTTTCTCCCCTATGGGTATCCAACTCGATTGTAACGACCAGGGTGGGACTAGGAGCAGGGGAAGAGCAGGTCTCTTGTTGCTTCATTTTCCAGACTTCCCTAAATCCTTTGCTGCATTCTGAAACCCTATGATCTCACTTTCCACACTTAATGCAATACATCTTTGCATCCTCAATTTCAAGTTCCTGTGACCAACGATTCCCATTAACCAACAAATAGATCCTCTAGGGAATGGTATCAATCGCCACAATGTTCAACCTGGTGTATTTGTAGAGATCACTATCGAGGATACCCATATCAATCTCCATTAGCCTTCCCAAGGATCAGCCAATTTTTTCTAAGCAGTCTCTAGTCCAGTATTCCACTGGAAGATTGTAGAGCCTGACCCAAATCGGTTGGTCGTACGACCGCAATTTCATCAGATTGAAGTTTTGATTCTAGGGCTGCATGTACAAAGGTTTTCCATCCATGAACCAAAGGTCGCCCTCCGTAACCCACTTTTTCATCTCCTCCTTTGCAAAAACCACCACAAAGAAGCCTTTCGGTAAGAACCTTATTAGAACTTCCATCTCCCATTGCACCTGAATCCACCTCTTAATCAAAGCTTGATCAGGAGTACCTCTAATAAAGTGACATATGTATGAAGGCGAAGTCCCTAAGAATTTCCTCATCAGCCTTGATTTCCTTAGTTACATCAATCTCTAGAACTTCTTTTGCAGTCTTCTGGCTAGGGTTTCCCTTCACCTCCCAAGCTCGACTCACAACAAACCTCTGTGCATCCCACTCATTCTTCACCTTTAGATTAATGTTCGATCTTTGACGCATTGACCTCTCCATCCATTCTTTTTTCCTTCTGATTGTCCTTTGCCCCTACATCAGAGCTTGTCATGGCCTAGCTTGCTATTGTACTGACGACGATTCTGGCATATCATGTCTTTTGCGCACAGGAATGCTTCCTTCCATAGGAGCTTCATTTTGTCTCCAATAAATTGGGTGACACTTATCCACCCATCTCCCCCCAGAAAAGACCCACTAAGGGGTGTAGTCCTCGTGTAGATCACCAGAAACATCCTTTACCGCTTCATCCCCCTAATGCAGTTTTACTTTGACCTCTCCATTCTGCTCTGCTTCGCCTCCTTTCGCAGCTGCACTGCTCTATGAGCCCGTTTTACTTCACGCCACTAACAAATTTTCCTTCTTTAAAAAATATTTTATTTTGTTTATTTACAAATTAAAAATATATATCCATTTTACTTTTTTGTTCTTGTTTATACAATAATATTTTTATAATCATAATAAAAAAATATTTAAATATCCAAAACAAAAATCTCTAAATACAATCCCATTACCATCAAAAGAATTTCCTTCCTATATTTAATAAGTCATAATTTATTAAAAATTGAGCTAAATTCTTAACTAAAGCAATTTATTAATGTTTATAGCTCGTGTGAATTAGAACTTGAAAAGTAGGATTGCATGTAGAGGCAGTTTTTGAAAGGCTTGTTGTGCGTTTCTATAGCATACATTCAATCCTTGAAATCTGCATCCTTGTTTTAAGGTTTATTTTTCACATTAATTTTCCTTCTCCATAATTAAATATATTTTTTTTATTATTTAATTATTGGCTAAAATCGTGGGTGGATGGGAGGGGCCCTTCCCCTGCCTCTCTTTCGCCACCCGAATTCTTGGGTGTGCGTGAGGTGGCTATGGGATGGCGTGGGTGTAAGCAGAGGTGGCATCGCCACGTCACTTCTCGTCCCTTCTTATTCATTGTGGGGAGAAGATAACTTTCTTAAATGTGTTCGGCTCTTGATATTCGTGGAGCCTTAGTGTTCGTCTGGGAGGAGGCTTGGCTTTGCTTTCAAGATATCAACTTTGCGACACGTCGAGTACGACATCCATTGAAACGACTGTTGCTTGGCCGGGTGGCGGCTCATCTCACTTGAAGTGATTATGATTTGAAGGTGTAAGGACTGCGTCCGTAGTCATTCTTCATGGCAAGGATGCGATGATCGTCCTATTTTTATTCCGCCTCTTGTGCGGTAGCCAGGCGGATCCTCTCACGGGTTTATTTATGGATCCATCGAATTCATTTGGTTATTTTGTCTTCGCATCTTGGCATTGTTTTGTTTCTGTGCAGGGTGCGGCAGTTTTCATGGAGAGGTCGACAAAATCAAAATTCACCATTCATGTTTCGCTCGAAGGCTTGGAATGCTTCGGAGTAGATACTCCGGTCTCTCTGGTGGCTACGGAGAGGCAGATTGCCTTCAGGGAAGTCACGGATCAGAGATTAAAACGGATACTGTCGGAGGATGATCCGGTCTCGTTGGTTGCGGTTAAGATGATTCTGGGTGAAGAACACCTGCAGAGAAGGGAGTATGCCAGAGATAACGCTCATGTCTCCTCACGTTTTCTTGCAGCGTTACTGGACTTGGAGACTCCGAAGAAGGTGGCAATGGAGATGATGGTGCGCTTGTTCCGCTCCGACTTGCTCGGTGGTCTTGAAGAAACTCTGAAGGCGGCCTTCTTAGGCAAAGGCATACCGCGTCCGGCTGACTTATCCCTCTTATGGGACTCGGAGGAAGCTGTTAAAGTGTATCCTTTTCTTCTTGACCTCAAAGGACCTGCTCTGTCGCGACATAGAACGCTTGCGGACGTGGCCGTGGAGTTCTTGAAGCGCAAATTAAAGTTGGTGCCGGCGGAAGGGAATGACTGGTTGGAGGGCTTTGTTAGTTTCGCGGAAGTCAATGGTTTCATGTAAGGGATGGCTCTGTGTCTGAAGTCTTTTGTTGCTTCTTACCATTTTTTGGTGGTCTTCTGCACCATTTTTTGCAACTGGTTTTATGGTGGTTACGGGTCGGTCTGCGACCCTTCTCTTCTTCCCCTTTGTTTTCGTGGGTTGTCTTTGGTGCATGTTTTGGGACTGTAGAAACCATGGTTTTGTGTCTCGGTTGGGTTGGCGTTTTGCCTGGCTGTGTCTTATGGATGCTTACTCCTGCGTTGCAGACGCTTGTAAATTTCTTCTATTTCAATATAAATTTCTACCGTGCGTATCAAAAAAAATTATTGGCTAAAATCATATTTTTCTATTAATTAAATAATTTTTTAATCAAATAAATTAAGATTTATTTAGTTAATCCTTTTTAAATAAATTCTCATTTATTTAATTATTTATTAACATTTTCCTATTATAATTAAATAATTATTTCCCCTC
The DNA here is from genome assembly GCA_007258455.2 of Sequoia sempervirens. NCBI lineage: Eukaryota > Viridiplantae > Streptophyta > Pinopsida > Cupressales > Cupressaceae > Sequoia > Sequoia sempervirens. Next base: position 23,173 of record VDFB02297774.1, read on the forward strand.
TACTAGTAATTATTTACTAATTTGTTTTTTCCTCCACTTTCTAATTAAATAATTGTTTTCAATTATTTTAATTAAAAAGTCAACTTTTCTCTCTTCTTCTATAATTAAATAATTGATTTTATTATTTAATTATTCACCATCTCTCCCAAATTAAATAATTGTTTATTTAATTATTTTATTTTATTTATTTATTTAATTACTTTTTTGATTAATTAAATAAATTAATATTTATTTAAATAAAATCTTATTTATTTAATTATTTATTAAGATTTTCCTATAATAATTAAATAATTATTTCCCCTCCACTAGTAATTATTTACTAATTTTTTTTTCCTCCACTTTCTAATTAAATAATTGTTTCCAATTATTTTAATTAATAAGTCAACTTTTCTCTCTTCTTCTATTATTTATTTTGGCTCTAGGAAAATTTACAGCCAATAATTCACCACCATGACAAATCAATTCACTGCCACATTCATCACATTAAAAGTCTGCAATTAATTTTCCCTGGTGAATTACTGGTGGTGAATTTTCTCATGAATTTGTCCTGGCAGTGAATTCCTATGGTGCCAAGGATTTTCTGGGGAGAATTTTCCTGATGCCATTTAATTTATTCCAGCCACCTCTTTCTCTGTGCCAAATCTTATCTCTCATCTCAACCTTGATAAGGTTTTCTTAACATTTAATCTCCACCTTCCATCCTTAACTAAACCCTATTTTAGCCCTAACCCTATTTCCTTACTTCTCAAAGCAATCTCATCCATTGATTTCCATCATTTAATCTTGGCCCTTCATTCAAATTTGGTTTTCTATAAAAGAGACCCATCCCTTTCATTTTAACACTAATTGACTAATTACAACCACTATCTTTGATATTCTTGCATACTACAAATATGAGGGAAAGCTAGCATATAAATCAAAATGGAGAAGAGCAATGAAGGTGATTCAACCATGGAATAGGAATTATGGTATTATTGCTTTGTTATTTTATGTTTCTATGTTCATTTGTGCTTCATTGTTGAATTAGGATCTTTAGAGTTTATGTTTTATGTATTTGGTGGTTGATACCATTGATTCATGTCTTTCACTTGAATTTTACCCTAATTCTATAGTTTTTGATCATTCTCATGCTTGAAAATAAAGCATTAGGCAAGTAACAAGTGTTGAATTCAGTCAAATTTCAAGAAATGAATCATTTTGACAGGTAAGTACTCTCTCTTTTTCCATGGATTAAAGGTACTTTATTTACTTATATATATTCCAAAAACATTGTTCTAAGAAATAGGAAAAACCCTAAATTAAGGGTGGGCTTAAACAACATACACTAAGCATTGATGCTTAGTGTGCCCCCCCCCCTTAATTGCAACTCTATTTCTCCTTCTCCTTTCTATTAACTGCTGTATGTAACATATTTTTTTAATGCAACCAACCCTCTTTGTTTCCCTTAAACCATCAAATCATATTTTTATATAAAATATTATATATTTATATTTTAATTATATTTATATTATATAAATGTTAATGAAAACCCTAGGTAGCAGGTGAAGTTTCCTTTTTGGTTTTTGGTTTGTAATCAAAATGTGGGAAATGGGTCTGCTAGTATGTGTCTGTAGGTAGTCTTGGGTCGGTTTGGCTAGTCTACAATTGTAACTTTTTTGATAGTAGCTAAGAATGGGGATATAAGTAAATGAAGAAAGTCAGGTACAAGAAATGGAATGGCCTATGACTATTGACTCAAACACTATAAATTATATATATATATATATATATATAACAACTATTTTACTATATATATATATAACAACTATTTTACTATCAATATATATATATATTTAATATTATAATAATTTATATAAAGAGGGGCCAACACAAGGCTTAATGTGTGTTGTTTAAGCCTGCCCTGAATTAAGACTTGCTCTGTAGACCTTCTCTCAATTTTAAAATGTAAATTTGGAAAATTGCATACTATGATTCTGAAGCTTGAAATAAACATGAATGATTTTATTCAGGTTTTTTGCAAGATGAGTGAATTGAGAGAAGGAAGGAGAAGGTCAAGGCGTACTTGTATGAAGTTGCCAGAGCTCCCGAATGAGATAATAATTGAAATAGGGGAAAAAAAATCTCTGAAAGATGTTGCAAACTTTATGTTGTGTTGCAGGGGTGTGGCATCCAAGGCCAAACATTTATATGAGCAGCGTCATAGAGTGGACATGTCGTGTTTCAAAAGCGTGACACCATCCATTGCAACTGCCTCATCACCCACTTCTCCCGCAGCTGCCTCGTGAGCCTTTTTTTCTACTATGACGTTCACCACTACCACAAATACGATGAGGAAATAGTGGACGCCATTTTGGGATACTTTTCCTTTTTCACCCACCGAGAATTCAACCTCTATGCGGACGCACCGCACGTGGTGTACATTCTTGCGCATGGCTACTTCCTCCACAAATTTTTTTCATCTCAGCAGTAGTTGCAATGGCTAGAAGTGGACTCGGAACAGAGGTATGTGAGAGGAGGAGAGCACGAAGCCTTGGTAACCTCAGATATTGTGGGGAGAAACTGCCCTAGGTTGGAATATTATTGGCCTGATTCCCAACTGTTCAACCTGCCACATGTCCACGCGGCCTTTCTGCAGGCCTGCCCCCGCCTCAAGCATGCCAGATTCCACTTCATATCGGGCATTGAGCAACTAGACGCGTATGCAACGCTGACCTCCCTACTGGAATTAGACATTGCCTTCTTTTACTTTTTTGGATGTCATGAACTCACAGAGCAGAAGCGTAGGCTGGGTGAAGCAAAGCTGAGAATTATAGGATCAAAACTACCCAAAATCACTGCGGCACATGTGAACTTTGATGCAAGAGGGTACATGAAAGAGTATATGGAATTGGTGAAGGCCATGCCCACAATCCAAACTCTCGCCTTTCTTTGCAATTTCAAGGACAAGCGCGAACTTGTGGGCCCTATTTTTGTAGGTGCTTTTTCCCTGCTGAGAGAACTCCATCGTGCTCTCGTTGTGGTGCTGTTGAATGGTGTGCCGAAGAAGGAGTTTGAGAAGGTTGTTGACCTAAATGCATGGGATGCGTTGCCGAGAGAAGTAGAGCATGTGAGGATAATCTTCAACTGGCGTAGCCCAAGCTTTGATCAAGGCAGACAAGTGTTGCTAGACAAATTCATCAACATTGCTCCTCTCCACCTTCAAACATGTTCCGTCTTTGGTGTTTGATCGCTACTTTCGGAAGACTATGTTTTGTTGGAAAATTAAATGCTCCCGAGCCTCTTCCTGTCCACCTACCTGTCAGGGGAATTCGATGCCTACAGCTGGAAGATTTTTTTGGGGATTGCTTTCCCCACTTGCTCCTGATGTGCACCTGAAGACAACAGAAGGAATTAATGAAGTTAGGAATTTTTAAATTCCAATTGAATGCTGGTAGGTGATTTTGAAATTCAGAGGGAATGAGTTAAAGACAAAAAGAATGAAGGCAGTTTTTGGTCTGTCAGTTGAGAAGTTGAAAAATATGGAGAAGTTGATTTTCTGTGCAACAGCAGACTGCAAACAGAGAATGTTTTGTGTGAGCTTCTGAAAGCTCCTGAACAGCAGCAGTTGTTTCTTTTGTGTGTGAGCAGAGATTGCTCCTGAAGAGCTCTACGTAGCTCAGCTCAATGAGCTCCTAGTAGCTCCTAAAGTTATCTAAACTTGGTTGAGTAGTTGATTGCTCCCAGCAGATTGAAGTTCATAGCTTAGATTTAACTTTCAGTAGTTTATGTTTAATCCTTCATGTATTTCCATTTCCAACTTATTTAATAGAAATCAAAGTTGCATGTCTCCATGTTTATTCCGCATTTGTTTTTCCCTATTTGTGTTTTGGGAAACTGAGCAGCAGCTCTCTGTGTGTTTTCTGTGCAATCAGAAATTCTAACATGGTATCAGAGCTATAGGCCCCATTTCCTCGTGAGTTAGGGCATTTTTTTTATCTGGGTATTGAGTTTATTGTGTAGGAGACATGGCTGGAGATGAAGGAAAGAGCTATCAGCAGCCACCGTCCTTTAATGGACAAAACTATGATGTTTGGACGAAGAAGATGAAGACCATTATGGTTGCCAATGATTTGTGGGAGTTTGTAGTCAATGGATTCAATGATGTAACTGACCCAACAACATATGTTGTTCTCACAAACAACCAAAAGAACCAGTTGAAGGAGTTGAGGAGGAAAGATGCTAAGGCATTGAGTTTGATTGAAGCAGCCTTGACAGAGGCCATTTTTCACAAAATAGCAGCAACTAACTATGCAAAGGAAGCTTGAGAAATCCTCCAAACCTGTTACAAAGGAACTGAAAAGGTCAGATTGGTGAAGCTATAGATGCTTCGAAGTGAGTTTGAGACTCTTGAAATGAAGGACAGTGAGTCCATCTCAGTTTTCCACACAAGACTCTTCGGTTTGATAAACCAGTTGAGAGTGATTGCTGAGATCATTGATGATTAGAGGATTATGGAAAAAATCCTTAGGAGCTTCCCCATGAAGTTTGATGCAGTTGTGATTTCCATTGAAGAGGAAAAAGATCTCACAACATTGTCTGTTGATGAGCTAATGGGTTCTCTGCAAACCCATGAGCAGTGCCTAAATAGGTCTGCAAGCTCCTCCCAAGAGAAAGCTTTTAAAGCTCAGTCAAATGCAAGAGGCAGGGGGAGAGGAAGAAAAAGCTCTAGATGTGGTAGAGGGAGATATGGATGTGGTAATGCTGGAGAAGAAAGCTCGATGTGAGCAAACAACCAAGAGGGAGCGAGCAACTCTCAGATCAGCTCCCGAAGAGGCAAGAAGAACAACATTTCAAATATGAAGAATGACAAGAGCAATGTCGAATGCTACTACTGTCATAAGTTTGGGCATTATGCGAGTGAATACTGGAACAAGCAAAGATATCAGTCAAAACAAAGTGCGAATGTGGCTGAAGGAAACCAGTCCACAACCTTCATCATGTGCAACATTGGTAAAGAAGGCAGCCTTGAAGTTTGGTATTTGGATAGCGGTTGCAACAACCACATGAGTGGTAATGAAAGTATTTTTTCTTTCATTGATAAAACTGTTAAGTCTGAAATAAGAATGGGGAACAATGGAGTAGTTCCTGTTGTTGGAAGATGATCTATTATGATCTGCAACAAGCAAGGTGAGAAGAAGGAGATACAAAATGTATTTCTTGCTCCTGGATTAAAGCATAACCTCATGAGTGTTGGTTAGCTGATCCAAAATGGATACAAAGTGCTGATGGAGAAGGGTCAATGCGTTATTTATGACAATAATGAGAGGGTGAAGGTGTTTGCAGCAGTCCAAATGACAAAGAACCAGATGTTTCCATTGAAGATTGAGATGTGTTTCTCATCTCAGTCCATTGTTGCACCTCTCAATAATGGAGAATGTACAACAGTACATCATGTAGCACTCAAGAGCACTATTCAAGATCCCTCCAAATTGTGGCATCTAAGGTATGGAAATTTAGGCTATGCTGGTTTGAGTCTTTTGTCCAAGAAAGGAATGATTGATGGTTTTCCAAGGATAATAGAGCCTAATGTTAGATGTGAGGCTTGCATTTTGGGCAAGCAACATAGGCAGCCCTTTCAATCAGGCAACTATATAAGAGCGAGAGAACCATTGGAGTTGGTGCATACGGATTTGGTAGGCCCTATGCAAATCATATCTATTGGTAAGAGCAAATTTTTTATGACCTTCATTGATGATTACAGCCGTAAGACATGGGTCTATTTTTTGCAACATAAATATGAAACATTTGACAAGTTTTTGCTGTTTAAGGCCCAAGCTGAAAAGGAAAGTGGACACGTGCTCAAGGTCCTAAGGTCAGATAGAGGAGGAGAGTATACCTCTAATTTGTTTGTGAATTTTTGCAAGCAAAATGGAATCAAGAAGGAGCTAACAACCAGATATACTTTGCAGCAAAATGGAGGCTGAGAGAAAGAATTGGACCATCGTGGAGATGGCAAGGAGCATGATGAAAGCAAAAAGGACTTCGACTGAATATTGGGGAGAGGCGTAGCAAACAGCTGTATATTTGATTAATAGAAGTCCAACAAAGGCGGTCCATGACAAGATACCTCAAGAGGCATGGACAAGATGCAAGTGGACAGTTGAGCACTTGAGAGTGTTTGGGTGTGTAGCATATGCACACGTGCCTAAGGAAAAGAGGCAGAAATTGGATGACAAGGGTGAAAAATGCATTTTCATGGGTTATAGTGAAGAGTCCAAAGCCTATACTATATAATCTGGTCACCAAAAAGATAGTCATTAGTAGGGACGTGGAGTTCCTTGAAGACAAGTCATGGGATGGAGTGGTAGATTCTGATAGCTCAAAACCACTCCTGACAGCTCTTGAAGAAGTAGAAACTGAACATGAAGTTTAGCAAGACGAGTCAGCAGAGGCTCGGCGTCGGATGAGCTCCGAAAGAGCTCCTGAGTCAATGTCCAAGATGGCAGTGGAGCTCGGAAGGCTCTTGAAAGGTTAGAGCCCCTCGAAGTTGATAAACAGTCAGGAAGACTCTCAGAACAACTAATCTGACATGATGAGTTAGGGAGAGCTCCTGAAGTTTTCTGAAGAGCTCTTTAAGTACCCTTGAAAGCTCCTGAAGTGAACAAATAGAAAGGAAAGCAGCCAGAGACATCCAGAAGATTGGCTCCTGAAATCACCAGAAGAGAAGATCGACTCTTGAAAGAGCTCTTGAAGTTCCGGAGAGCTCCTGAGAGCTCCCGATAGCTCCTGAACCTGCCTACTTAGCACAGCAACAACAACAGTGAAAGTATAGATCCCCTCTCGCCTCCCTAATGCCAAAGAATACTAAGAGTTCTAAGGGAGATCTACCAAAATGAAAGGTATGATGAAGAATTTGATGAGAGTGTGAATTTTGCATTATTTTCTCATGGTGATCCAGTTTATTTTGAAGAAGCTGTGAAAGAAGAGAAATGGTGTGAGGCCATGGATGAGGAGATAGATGCAATAGAGAGGAACAACACATGGGAGTTAACTATTTTGCCTCCCAACAAGCAAGTTATTGGAGTAAAATGGGTCTACAAGACCAAGAGCAATGCCGAAGGAAGGATAGACTGGCACAAGGCAAGATTAGTTGTCAAGGGGTACAAATAGCAGTTTGGGAGAGATTACAATGAGACATTTGCACCTGTTGCAAGGATGGAAACCGTGTAGGTAGTCATAGCAATCGCAACCCAACACATGTGGAAGGTATTTCAAATGGATGTGAAGTCCGCCTTCCTTAATGGAGTGTTAAATGAAGAGGTTTATGTGGAGCAACCATTTAGATATGAAGTTCCAGGTCAAGAACACAAGGTGTATAGGCTAAAGAAGGCTCTCTATGGGCTGAAGCAAGCTCCACAGGCATAGTACAATAGGATTGACTCATATTTGATGAGCAATGGCTTTACCAAAAGCGATGGTGAGCCCACTCTTTACATCAAGGCAGCAAATGGTAAGGTTTTGATTGTTGTCTTGTATGTTGATGATTTAGTATTCATTGGGGATGATGATTTTCTTATTACTAATTTTAAAGAGGCCATGAAAAGAGAGTTTGAAATGACAAATTTAGGTCTCTTGAGATATTTTCTAGGCATAGAAGTAAAAAAAGTGCATGATGGTATATTTATCTCTCAAGAAAAATATGCAAATGAGATCTTGAAGAGATTTAGAATGCTTGAAAGAAAGCCCGCCCCAACACCAACAACCATAGGTCTGAAGTTGAGAAAAGAAGATTGCAACAACAATGTGGATCCGACCATGTTTAAGAGTTTGGTTGGAAGCTTAATGTATTTAACTAGGCCTGATATAATGCATAGTGTGAGTCTTATTTCCAAGTTTATGGAGACTCCACAAGACACCCATTGGCAAGCAGGTAAAAGAATCCTGAGGTATGTGAATGGCACCAAAGGATATGGCATTTTGTACACAACATCAAATGAATTTGGGCTGGTTGGATACACAGACAGTGATTGGGTAGGAAGTTTGGATGATAGGAAGAGCACATCAGGCTATGTGTTTCATTTAGGTTCAAGAGTCATTTCATGGGCTTCCAAGAAGCAACCCATAGTTTCCCTATCTACAACAGAGGCTGAATATATAGCAGCAAATGCAACAACATGTTAAGCTATTTGGATGAGAAGAATCTTGGCAGATTTGAGAGAAGAACAAGAGGATGGAACAATAATTTTTTGTGACAATGTTTCATCAATAGCCTTGATAAAAAATCCTGTGTTTCATGGAAGAAGCAAGCACATCGAAATCAAGTATCATTTTATTAGAGAATTGGTTGAGAATGGTGAAATTAAAATGGTATTTTGCAGGTCTGAGCAGTAGCTAGTAGACATATTCACCAAGCCTTTGAGTAAGGACAGTTTCGAGCACCTGAGAAGCAGTTTGAGCGTTGATGATTTGGATCAGATTTGATCCTATTTTTCAGCTCAGGATCAAGGGGGAGTTTTGGAAAATTAAATGCTCTTGAGCCTCTTCCATCCACCTACCTGTCAGGGGCATTCAATGCCTACAGCCAGAAGATTGTTTTGGGGATTTCTTTCCCCACTTACTCTTGACGTGCACCTGAAGACTGCAGAAGAAATTAATGAAGTTAGGAATTTTTGAATTCCAATTCAATGTTGGTAGGTGATTTCAAAATTCAGAGGGAATGAGTTAAAGACAAAAAGAATGAAGGCGGTTTTTGGTCTATCAGTTGAGAAGTTGAAAAATCTGGAGAAGTTGATTTTCTATGCAGCAGCAGACTGTAAATAGAGAATGTTTTGTGTGAGCTTCTGAAAGCTCCTAAACAACAACAACTGTTTGTTTCGTGTGTGAGCAGAGATTGCTCCTAAAGAGCTCTACGTAGCTAAACTCAATGAGCTCCTAGTAGCTCCTGAAGTTATTTGAACTTGGTTGAGCAGTTGATTGCTCCCAGCAGATTGAAGTTCATAGCTTAGATTTAAATTTCAGTAGTTTATGTTTAATCCTTCATGTATTTCCATTTCCAGCTTATTTAATAGAAATCAAAGTTGCATGTCTCCATGTTTATTTCGCATTTATTTTTCTCTATTTGTGTTTTGGGAAACTGAGCAATAGCTCTCTGTGTGTTTTCCGTGCAATCAAAATTTTTGACATGTTTTCCTTGAGACTTTGAATCGTGGCAACGTTGATATCAAAACGGCCTTACCATTTGCTAATTATTTTGGCATAGAAAGTATGCCTTGTTAAGAGACTATTTTATGTTTTATTGCCTTGTCATATTCTTCTGTGCTTCCATGTTTAAACAATTTCATGGTGACAAGGTTCATTGCTACTGCTGCCTACAAATTTGTTCTTCTCTCCGATTAAAATTATTTTTCTCGATAATATGCGATTCCTTCTACACCGTCTGTTTTTAAATTTTGTGTTGGAAATATCTTCTCTCTGCAAATCACAAGCATTATTTTCACATAATTGCCTCCGCTGATACCAGTGTCAAGTCAGAATTGGAAAAGATGAACAAAATGATATATATTTGCTATTCACAGATAAAGATCAACAATCTTTTTCCTAGGGCAGTGAAAAAAGTTTTAACTACTACAAATGGTCCAAATAATTTGTTATTCAATGTTTATGGTGGATTTTAATTCCAGTAGAATTTATGTATTCTTGCCATTGACATTGGATAATTTGTATGGTAGAAATTCTTATTTTTATTTTAAAAAGTTTTTTTTTGTTTTTGAATTTTACTTTAATTTATTTACTTTACATTTTACTAAGAGCTATTTTTATTATTGAATAACATTACTAATATTATATTTATTGTTCAATATTAATATTTTTGCATGTAAATGACTATTAAGTTTAAAAGAAAAGATATGATTCTTTATTTACCCATGTATGTCATTATCTTCCATTTTTTATTGCAATTGTAAATCACGTCTTAACATTAATAATCATGTGAGAGTTGATCATTAAAAAAAAATGGTTTTAATTTTAAAATCTATAATTTATTGACACTCCAGCATGACTTGATATTTTTTTGTCAAGATAATATTTAAAATGTAAAATATTTCATCAAAATATAGTAAGATAGATAAAAATGTAAAAATTATAAAACTCTTTTTAAAAAAAATAAATCTGTTAATTCTAAGATTTAATATTTTTTAAAAAATGATACTTTATAATCTTGATTATTTAAACTTTGACTATTTGAAAAAAAATGTTATTGTAAATAGAATGGTAAATGGATATCACATACCACAACTTCTTAATAAGAAAACTCCATTTCTTATGTTTAATAAAAAAATAGAATGGTCAATTATATTTTAAAAAAATTACTCAAACTTTTTACTCTATGTAATCATTTCAACATCTAGATCTATCACCCTAAGTTCTCCATTAAGATTTTATTATCCAAGAATTTCTATTAAAGAGTTTTTTTCCTATTCTTACTTAAGATAGTATTATGCCATATTATTCCTTTTAATCTAGTGGATATTATTAATTATTTGCTTCACTATAACATTCTTAAATACCTCTTAAGCATAACACATAATTTCAATTGGTAGAAAGCCAATGATTTGTAATTATTTATACAATGATTATTAAAGTTTAATAATTCTATAATAAAAAATAAATATTTTCTTATTCTTAATACTTTAGAACCTTAGATGATGAGACCTGGATGGCGTCGTAGGTGTGGATGGAGGCATGCGGCCTATAGCAAGTCTTTGCTTGCATGCCGCTTTCTCTCATTGCATGTCCGTTCTTTCTTTGTTGCAAGGTCTACTAGGTGTGGTCTTCGTGTCGGTGAGTTTGTTTTGTTCTCCAGGTGTGCTTTGTACTGGTTTGTGGGGGTCTTTGTGTAGTTGGTTAAGGGTGTTAGTGTTTTGTGGTTGGATTGTGGTGGCTACGAAGGTGTGAACGCCTCTGTGGGTGCTATTGTGCTTCCTTTTCTGATCGTTCTTCTTGGGAATGGGGGGTCTGTAGTCCCTCCATTTGGATTCTTTCTTTGCTGCTGGGTTTTGAAGCAGTGTAGTGTTCTATTTGTGGGCATTGTTTTCATGCCTATTTACCTCTTTGGTTATGGAGTCTTCTAAAAGAAACTCGAATGGAGAAGGGGCTTCCTCAATGGTGAGGTTTTCCAGAATTAAAAAGGAGAACAACTACTTGGAGCGGTGCTTGGATCATCCTATTTTGGTCATTCAACTGGATTCCATAGTGGAGGATGTTAATCACTTGAGCAATCATGCTCTAATCTACAAGTTCATGGGCCTTCGTCTTTCTTTTTCGGCTTTGGAATCTTGGACACGTATGGTTTGGAATCCTGAAGGTGATATGGAGATTATGTTGGCTTCCAATAACTATTTTTTGGTTTTCCTTTCCTGCATGGCAGATAGGAATAAGGCTTTTGAGGGTGGCCCATATTTTTACAATTAGATTGGGCTCTTTACAAAACTTTGGCATGGGGGTTTCAACTCTGTTGAAGAGCTTCCTACATGGGTTCTAGTTTGGATTCGTCTGCCTTAGCTTCCATTGGAATTCTGGAGAAGCAAAATTTAGCATATGATAGCCCGACTACTTGGTAAACCAGTTGGAATTTCCCAAAAAACTTTGGACAAAAAGGTAATCTCTTATGCTCAAATTTATGTTGAAGTTGATTTAAACCATCCTTTACCTGATTCTATTCAAGTCTATGTTGGTTCCTCTTCCTAGATTCAACAACTTGATTATGAAACTCTCCCTTTTTGTTGTTGTGTTTGTCATGAATATGGGCATTTGAAAAGGAGATGTCCTTAGATTAACCATGCAGTTGCTACAAAAAATTCCTCTTCTAAGACTACTCTGAAGAATGATAAGGGAAAGGCTCCTATGGTGTAGGGGGCTACAAGTATGAAGGGATTTGTTCCTGTTAAGCCTTGTAATAAGGGGATGGGTCAGAAGAGAACTCTCAAGGATAGACAAGATGATGGGATTTTTAATCGATTTGAAGCTTTGGATGACTTGGTTCAGGAAGAGGGGATTCCAGTTGGGATTCCTATTGGTAATGACTCATTGGAAGTGGTCTTTCCAGAGGATGAAGAAACTGGGAATTAGGACTCGACTAGGGCAAACCTATAGGTTGGTTAGATAGAGGATGGTCAAATGGAGTTTGGTTAGATGGAGGATGGTCAAATGGAAATGCATGTTTTTCCTCAACATCAAGATGCCTTCAATCTTGATGGATCTTTTGTTTCAAAGGATGATAGAGCTGTGGTAGTTTCTTCTCCTTCATAGGTTTTTGAGCCTTTAGATTCAAGGAGAAAAGGTAGGGCTATGCAGGCTTTGGGTTTGCAACAAAAGGCTCTTAAAAAGGCCCCCCCGAAGAAAGCTTCTAAGGTGGGTCACAAAAAAGACCTTGAGAAGGTTAAGTTGATGGGTGAGACTCTAGTGGAATTTGGGTTGGTAAAAACCTTGGATTCTCATTTCTCTCATCCCCATAAATGATTGTTATTTCATGGAATGTAAGGGTTTTGAATAGCACTCCTAGACAAAAGGATATTCAAGAGATGATTGGTTGTCATTGCCCTGATGTTGTCTTCATTTAGGAAACTAAGCTATCAATGGATGGAATGTTGAATAGAGTTTCTAGTGTTAGGCCTTGTGGGTGTTGTCAGTGTGTTGGTGGTTTTGGTAGCTCTAGAGGTGTGGCTTGTTTGTGGGATCCAAGAAAGGTCCTTCCTTTGTGTTGGATCTTGAGTCACTCTTCTATCTCTATGATTGCTACTAGTTTAGAGTCTGGTGAATCTTTTCTTTTCACTAACGTTTATTCTCCCATGATCTTATGGGTAAGTCCCAACTCTAGAATCATCTTAGTTATGTTTTCTCTCTAGTTGCTTGGCACCCTTCCAGATTATGGCTGGAGATTTTAATGTTGCTTCTTGTTTAGAGGAGAAGAGAGGGAGTATTTCTAAGCTTGACCCTATTGCTCTGCTTCTTATTGACAACATGGCTAGGTTGAACCTTATTGATGTGAAACATAATAATGGTATTTTCACTTGGAACAATCGAAGGTGTGGTGATGCTACTCTTTCTGAGAGGCTCAATAGGTTTCTTGTCTCCTATTTTTGGATTGGGAACAAGTAGACTACTAGCTCTGAGATCCTAGATTGGATAGGTTCATATCATTGGCCAATTAAGCTTTCAATTGTTCCTTTCAAAGTCCATAAGAATCCCTCTTTCAAATTCCAACTCATGTGGTTATGTGATCCTTCACTCCATGAGTACTTGATGATTGAATGGTGGCATAAGGGGAGACCTGCCTATGGTATGGCTATGTAGACCTTTGTCAAGAGATTACAGTTTGTGAAATATAGACATAAGAAGTGGAATTTTCAATATTTTGGGAATCTTCATCATAATAAGTTGATAGCTTAGGCTCATTTGGATTCTATCACCCAACATATTCATGACCTTGGTCTCATAATTGATTTGAGTAGGGAAGAGGCTATGGCTTCTAAGGATCTTGAGGAATGGGAGTTGAGGGAGGAGATCTTTCGAAAGTAGAAGTCCTGAATTGATTGGCTTCAGGAGGGAGATAGAAATACAACCTCCTTCCATCACTCTATGGCTGCAAGAAGAAATGGTAATCTTATCAGCTCTCTGGTTTCTTTTGAGGGAGTTCAACTCTCTTCTCAAGCAGATTTTTCCTAGGAGGCTTCAAATTTTTTTTTAGCTCTTTTATTGAG
>VDFB02297775.1:0-23824 GCA_007258455.2 Sequoia sempervirens
AGGCATTGAGCTTCCTTAAACTGAAAGGAGAACAAGGTATCAAGTCATCATAGTTGTTTCTTACAGCTCCAAAGCACATACATAGTCTATAGAAGAATCAAGAGAAATAGATTTGTATTCAACAATAAGGGAGCATTTTTATAAATAACATTCATGATAGTGTCAAATGCTACAGGTGAACATTGCAGGAATAGGTCAAGTGAATTATTGTATTAATGGTAATGAGAGCTTCATGTCAAGCAACAGTCTTAATATGTCAGAAAGGGATTAAGCATTAGCAGTAAGAGAAATATCATTAGTATCTTAAGGGGTATGACTGTTATCATTACCAGTCCCTTTTGTTTTAGTTAACAAATTTTCAGATTCAAGGCATTTCCAAGTAACAAAAGCAGTGAAGAACATTGGAGATATAAGATATCAATGCAAATACAAAGCACAGATTTGTAACAATACAGTCATGGAGAATGAGCATCAACTTCTAAAGATTTTCCTAGATGATATGTGAAGAAGTAGTGATCTAAAAAAGACAGGATACAAAAGCTTTCATCTTCTTCCAAGAGTCATACATTGAAGCACAGTAACAAGTGAAGGCACAACATTTACAGTCCTTGTTTCAACATTGCATTATGTAAACCAAAACCATCAGAAGTTCAATCAGTCACTAATGGCATATATGAGGTTGCAACCATGTCAATATTCAAAGTTATGAATGCATGATAGTGAGTAATGCATGATATCAAGGTGCAAAGGTAATTAAAGTATTGCAGAACATGTACAGTGTCTCGTTCACAGTTGAGGTGAAAATGCATATCAGATAGTGGCTAAGATTTTCAAGAAAGGGCAGTGAATATTAGACATATTTCTCACTTATATCTTCATTGCACTCAAAGGAATAAAGAAGTAAAATTTTACAAGGAGTTCTTTTATTGTTTTACAAGAGGCATCATGAAATATCAATTCAACATTGAGAAGCATCAGAAAATAATGACAAAGACAGCCTACAAATTATGCAAATTTTCTTCATGTTTCTTTTACAAGGATTTCAAGATACAGCCATGACCATAAGGGTCAAGCCAAACAACTACAGCAAAACAAACATCCAGAAGAAACCCAGAAATATGTCTTGAAGCCTAAAATATATGCACAGAAAATAGGTAAAGTCATAGCTTGCAAGCTCAAGGCCGAGCATAATGAGAAGAAAAATTCATATGACCATATGAATATTTCAGCTACTTAGTGGAAAAAGTAGTCAGTACTGTCATAGAAAAATGTGATTGTTATATTTTTTGCCGCTATTTCATGGCATTCAAATACCCAGTAACAGTATGGTCGTGACCTGAAGAGGATACAAAATACAGTGAAATACAAATACCCAGATGGAGATTATCATAAGTTGTGACCAAAAATAGTAGAGAAGCCTGTGTTATTCATTATGGCCTTTTTATTTTCTGTATCATCAAATAAAATCAAGAGGCGAGTATGTGCTCTCACAAAGACAAAACAAGGAAGATTATGGCCAAAAAAAGTGAAAATTAGAAATGATGCTTATGCCAGCCGCGACCTTATGGCCATTTTTTCCTTACAAAGACACAGTGAAAAGCCATAATGATGATAAGAACCAACTTACCTTTGTCACAGAGAGAGAGGTGACCAGGATTAAG
The DNA here is from genome assembly GCA_007258455.2 of Sequoia sempervirens. NCBI lineage: Eukaryota > Viridiplantae > Streptophyta > Pinopsida > Cupressales > Cupressaceae > Sequoia > Sequoia sempervirens. Next base: position 1,662 of record VDFB02297775.1, read on the forward strand.
GAGAAAATTTGGAAGGAATCGAAATGAGATATCAAGAAGCTTCCAGACAAGACTTCAATGAAGTGACCCAAAAGGGAGTTGAGAAGAATTTCTTTCATAAAATAATAAGAGAGAAGGAAGTAATGTGAGGTGTATATTCAACATTTTATTCTACAATGACTTTAAGTCAATATGTAAAGAATCTCATATTATTGTGACCAAAACGGCTTCTCATTTGAATATCTTTGCATGGAGTTCAGCTCGCAAACAACAAGAATGTTGCAGTCGAGCTTGACATCAAAACTTTAATTTCTAGAAATACTGTTCATGGCAGCGTAGCAGGTTTCTTAAGTGAAGCTTCTCTCAAAGGTCAAATGAAGAAGAATGATCATTATTTTTTTTTAGGGTTGATGATTTCTTTTGTCTATTCGCCCTAAAAACATAATCAAGTTATTATTGATGACCTTGACTTCAAGTCAAAAGTTCTTAGGTGGTCGACCCTTGCAAATGACGCGTCCCCTTATTTTTTATATTTGATATTATATATGCCATGTAAGGGTGATGAGGAATTAACAAAAATGCTAAGTACCAATAATGCTATGTGGTCGGCCTTATGAGCTAAGAATGGTGGTCAACTATTGTGAGATATTTACAATATTGCATGGTGGTTGCCAATGTTTATTAATGGAGAATGCATATTTTCAAATATATGCTAAGTATGATATATGAAACTTGAAAGCCGTGAGATGGAGAAATATGCTTTCTAATTTAGCTTTATTCTTCAAACTTATTTGCATTAATCAATGTAGATTGATTAATTAAATGATGAATTTAAATCATTTAATTAAATTAATCATTTTAAAATGCAAATAGAGAACATTATGTAAGGCTGAGTTAGAACTATAGCCTCAACTGAAGATTTATCATGCAAGAATGGAGTTCAAGTCATCATGGGTGAGTTGATTAAAACAAGGTGGATTTTGCATGTTTTGGCCCACATCTTCAGATTTCCAGTTCAGCTTGAGTTACAGTTCAGTTGCATATATTATGACTGCGAGTTTGAGAATGAGTTCACTCGTTTTTGCATGAGTTTGAACCTTCTTTTCAGGGATTTTTTTTTGCTCGGATTTCACCTTGGAGTTATCATTCTGACTGAAATTGACTTTCAGTTTCATGTTCATGCACTTTGAAGTGCATTCTCATTGTATATATTGGAATTTTTTTTTATCTTTTTCCTCTAGTTCTTATTTTTCAGCCTTTGCATTCTGCAAAGTGAATCATCTTGTAACTCAACTTTCATATTCGTATTAATACAACAGTAGGTTTACAGGTTCAATTTGTGTCACATTTGCAAAGATTCCTTCAATTTTAGTGAAATTTAAAATCTGCCTTGTCATTATGGTGTTTTTTATGAATGGTTTGATGAAGTTTTACTGTGTTTAAATATCTAAACCTTTAAAATCTTTGTCTCATTTATATTTGCATGCATTCAAATAGTAAAAATCAAAGGTCTAAGTTTGTGTAAATGAACAATATTCTTCTTTGCTGTGAAAATTCTGTTTTCCTTCAAAGGTGATTTGTTCAAGCCTCCCTTAGAGTCATTTTTTGTGGTCAAACTGTTAAAATCAAATTGTGTGGACAGTTTTTCATGAAATTTATTGTGAATCATAGTTGCAGATCTTCACCAATCAGGTGCATCACCATAGTTTAGTTTTTCCAGTTTTACATTAGATTAAGTTTTTCTTCCTTTTCCCATCAAAGTTTCAAGTCTATAATCAGATAATCATATAGGAAGCCTGACCTAGAATCTGGAGGTCTATCTTAGCCATAGGAATACCCACAACTTGAAGATAGTCCCATGTTTCAACAGATTGTTGAATTTAATCATTCAAGTGTTCGGGTGCAATATGATTTGACAACAGTTAGTAAAGCCCTCCTTCTAGCACCAAAATGTGATTATAATCATAGTATGAGCTAAATACACTAGATCTAATAGATTCTAACCAATATTTAACTAACTAAGCTACAATCCCAATAAAATGTTTGAAAACCATCAACAAAGAAGCCATTTAGACAAAACAATAAAGAAATGCATAAATGAAACCTAGCTAAGTACTTAAAACCCTATCCCATTGGGGGATTGGTGTTGCATTGATATGGAATGGAAACCCTTTCCCAATCCCTTTGATAAAATGGGAATCTAATCAAACTCCATTGATGAAAACTAAGCTAATATTGATGAAACTATACTAAAGATGGATGAACAAAGCTAATAATGGATGCAAGATGAATAAAGATAGTATTCAAATGGAAAGCATAACTTTGCTTTGATGGAAGTGGATTCATTTCTCACCAAAATGTGAGGTATTTATAAGAGAAAATGGTGAATCAAAGGTTAAGATTGATTTTATCAATTAAGGGTTGAGATGCAATTAGAGTTGAAGACATGGATCAAGGATTCTCATCAATGTATGAGAATGCAAGATCACATGGATTAAAGAGTCAATCAGTGGTTCACAATGATTCAAACAAACACACTTTCAAAGTTGCTAGAAATTTTGTTACAAAGTTTGTGAGAAAAGAATATTCCCTTTTTTTGGAGCTCAAATGGGAGAATATACCAAAGGAATATTCCCATGCAAGTGAATGGGTGAGGGAAAATTAGTAATTAGTTAATTAAAATAATTTTTTAATTGTGAAAGTTGAGTGAATTTAGGATTATCATTAAATAATTAATGCATTTAATGAAAGGGGTTCAAGTGACATTTAATTAAATATTTAAGATTATTTAATGAAATGGGAGGACATAAGCAATCTAATCAAATAATTTGCATTACTCAATTAAATAAGATGGGAATTGAATTGAAAAGAGATGAATTAGTCAAATGATCATTTGATTAATAAGAGAATTTGATGCATTTAATTGAAAAATTAGGATCATTTAATTAAATAGTTGAAAAGGAGATGAAATTCAAGATGAAATAGTGTTAATAATCAGATTCAAGTGTGTAATATCATTCTAGACAATTTTAAGTGTCTACAATTGAATACATGTTTAATTAGTTTAAGAGAATATTGATTCAACCCCCTCTTAGTATTCTAAGTGTTCAAAAATTGGTATCAAAGCTTGGTTCCTTAGAAGAAGTTGAACCACTTGAGGAAGATCATAGTAATTAAAGACATGGCTACTAGGAGATATCCTATCCACTCAGAATCAATTCCTATGGTTGGATTCACTAAAGAAGATTGCATGGTTGATATGAATGGAGAACTCAAATTATCCCTTGAAGATCTAGAAAGAACTAGAAGTGAGAATAGAGATTTGAGAGAAAATATCAAGGAAATAGATGAATGCATCAAAATATTGAGGGAGTAAATCAAGAAGTTTAGAGAAAGACATAAGGAGGTTAATGAAAAGTTGAAGCAATCAAATGAGATAATCACTAGTCTAAAAGTGTAAGTTGTAGAAGGAAAAATAATTGAAGAATGGGGTATGTGCAAGATCATGATGGGCTGAAAAGTGGCAATATGTAAGTGATATGATGGCCTATGTGGCTAATGACTTGCTTAATTTGTTAAACGAAAGGGTTTTGAAAGGATATTATTATCATCTCCACCAATACTCATTATGCTTTACTTTGAATTTAATAAATAATAATTATTAATTTTTATACGAATTATGATAAAGTCCACAGTTGATGAAGCTGAGTAGAAACCATGCAACAAGCGATTGTCACATTTTGGATCAAGCGCCTCACATTCTATGTCTTTATATACTATAGGATTAGCTAAAAAATTAGTTTGTGGAAGTTTGACCAAGTTAAGGTGGTCGAGACATATGAGTTTTATATTTTTAAAATTTGTAATAAAATTTATGAAGTGAAATTTTATGGGAGGATACAGCCATTAAATATGGACTGAGTCCTTTACTTATATAGTTTATTTTAAAAAAATATTATCATTTATTGTGGTTTAGGTGATGGAGACAGACACCTACTTCTTATTTTTCCCTATAATTTCAAATACTACTACATTGAAATTTCAAATTTACCATGATGATTTTTTTATCAAAAAAAACCTAATAGTTTAGAAATTACATTCTATTTCTACAGTTCTATTTCCTACATATTTTTGAAATTATATAGATAGCCAACAAATTTTCTGCAAATCAGAGTTTGTCCATCTTATTTTCTAAATTTTTGCCACTTAAGGCCTATTTTTCCATGATGATCCTATACATACCAATGCTTGAGATGAGTGAAAAGAAAACTTGTAGAATTTTCAAGATAGAAGAAGGGTTGTAGTTTTAGATCAAAAGCTGGAATATAAAAGAATCGAGAAGACAGACAGAATCCCTGTTGCTTGGTGATATTTCGACTGAGGAAAGGATTCTAAAGACAAATGAGGATTGAGGTTTGGAAAAGGAGAAAGATAAAAAATAGACAAAACACCAAATACTAGAAATGAACAAAAGAATATTGGAGACAAGAAGAGAAATGGCAAGCAGGTTTGGAATTAGAGGAAAGACTTCAAACTTGACTAGTTATTGGATAACCAAATGCACAAAGCTACCCATCTTTTAATAGTTATTGTTATTCTTGCAATATGTTTGGACATAAGGCTATAGACTATAGAAGAAGAATGAATTTGAATGTTCAATCATTTCCTGGTTAGTGCTTTACATGAAAAAGATTTTGTCATAAGGCTAGTGAATGTAGAAATCAAATAATAAATGGTTATGGCATGAGGTTTCAATATTTCAATGGCTACTGTTATACATACAATGGGTTTGAGCATAAGGCTAATGTGTGTAGATCTAGATTTGGTGAAAGCAAGCTTGTTCAAAATACTATCATATGTCACAAATACAATAAACTTGGGCATATAGCCAAATTTTGTAGAAGCAAGAATGTGAAGGTTGATTTGGTAAAATAAGATGATCTAGTGAATAAAGTTAATCCTATAGAGATGAAGAAAGAGATGAACACACCATGGAAAAAGAAAGAGGAGAGGGTGCTGCCATAATAGTGTGTCTCACTTTTGGGACATCCTATTTTTTTCCTCAAATCACTTATTTTTAGAAAAATTAATGATTTAAGCCTTGAAAGGTTCCATCTAAAGGGTTTTAATTGAAGAGGGTTAGATAATCCCCCTTAGATCAAAATCCCTTGGATATAACCCCTCTAGTATTAAATCATACCCATAATGGAGTCTCCTTCCCACCTATCAAAATGCTAGTAAAAAAACACTTTTTCTTTACCTTTTGAGCGATTAAATAAATTCATTTAAAAATTATATTTTGCAAGACTATAGCCCTTGAAATGATCTTTGCAACAAGTGTAGTTTTGATATTTTTTCATTTTATTATGTATTTAATTTTTAATTTATATTCAACAAAGGTTTTTCATTGAACATCAAGTTCTTCATTCTATAAAGGTGGAAAAATAGTAAACCATTGTAAACAAATTTAAAAAATACCTTTACCCTAGGTGATGTCCTTATTTCACCAAAAAAAAAGAAAAGGATTTTGATAATGTACACAAGAAGTTATGTTTGACGGCATACACCTATTTCCAAATTATAGTTACAGTGACTTAAAAAATTAATTAAAAGAAATATCTAACAAAAAAATATGTAAAAATATCCTTTCCCTAGATATTGATGTTAAGAATGTATTTTTTTAAAAATAGAATTTTATCCTTTCTAGAAAAACATTTATGTTTGATGACATAAATGTTACTTTCTATAAATGTATTTTACTATTTAAAACTAGTTATTAAAGGAGATGTTGAAATATTCATGATTTATTTCACAAAAAAATTAAAAATATATATTTAGAATCTACACACAAATTGCCACAAATCACTAGTTTGTATCATCTTCAAATTCTTAAACCTTTAGCTATTATAAGTCTCAAAAGGTGAAGATTCTATTAAAAATGTTGATATAAATGTCCATCTCGTCCAAAAAGTGAAACCCAATATTGTTATATCACCCAAGAATGAGGTTAGGATTGAGTCTGTACCAACCTCTAGTACAGATGTTTCCTTTGGAATCTAAATGAAGAGCATTGGCTCAAGGGGAGTTTTAACATATAATCATTAAGCCCCTACCAAAGATATAGTGTTGATTCCTTCAACACATTAATACAAGGTGTAGGTTGACATGATTGATCTATTGGTGAAGACTCCATTGGAAAATATTTCATTATGCAGATTTGTGGATAGTTTGAAGGTGATTGTGTCATCAAAGTTAAGGTTCATTAGCTTTTGACCTAGCTTCAAATCAATACAATTAATGTATTTTAGGTCATCCAAAAGTGTTTATAAGTGATTTCACTTATGAAAAATATCATTTGTATTCAATTGTTTGAAGATTGTAGAGCAGAGAAGAGGTGAGTTGAAGAAACTTAGAATTTGTGCACGACAACCTAATTGATATAGATCTAAAAGGTATTTGCATATTTCTATGTTTCCCTAGTTTTAGAAGTCATTAAGGTTTTGATAGGGGTATGTGTAGGATCATCATGGAAAAAATAGGCCCTTAAGTGGTGATAAAGTTTAGAAAAAACAAAGTTAGGAAACTTGATGTAAAAATTTGATTAAGTTGTCTATATTATTTCAAAAATATGTAAGAATAGAATCTATAGAAAATTGAATGTAGTTTCTAAACTACTAGGTTTATTTTTTTTTTAAAATTATTTGGTGAAAATTTGAAATTTCAATGTAGTAGAACTTAAATTTTATGGAAAAAATAAAAAGTAGGTGTTTGTCTGACCACCCTAACCATAATAAAATGATAATATTTTCTTATAATAGTTTAGATATAAGTAGAGGACTCATGTCCTGATGTGATGCATATTTTTTTGTAATTTTTTTATTAGAACTTTAAAAAATATAAAAAATCATATGTATAACCACCTTAACTTGGTCAAAACTTCATGAAATTCATTTTTTTTAATCCTATAGTATGTGAGCATAGAATGTGATGCATGTTTCAGATTCAAAAATGTGATACCATTTGAAACTATAGATGTTTTTTCAATCAACCTATCAATCAAGACTTTATCATAATTCAAATAGAAAATGAATAATAATTATTTATTAAATTCAAAGTAAAGCATAATTTATATTGGTGGAAAGCTAAGAATCTCCTTTAAAAACCCTTTTTGTTTCATCAATTTTGGGTAAAAAGAAAGTCATCAGCCACATACCCTACACATACCCATCATATCGCCACTTTTTGGACCATCATAATCCTGCACATACCCATAGAGTTATGTTCTAAAGGACCAATTTCAACTCTTACATTAGTGAAAAATGAAGTGGTGATGAAATTAACTAGTGCAAATTTGACAAGAGGGCCTTGACAATTAAGGGAATTGAAGATCTGATAGTTAAGTATGCCTCTATGATGATTGGATACAAAATTTTCTTCACAAAACAAGATAATTTAGTTTCTTCTACTATAATCAATATAATATATTTTTGATGTGTTTGTCATTGATGTCAAAAGTTGGTCTTAAGAAGATGAGTTGATCATGTGTTTGTCATATTGTGCTTCAGGAGTTGAGCAGTTGATCATGTCATTATAGATGGCATGTGTTGATATGATCCTCATCTAAGAGTTGCATTCACCATCTTCATACATCATATTGTAGAGTTCACAGAGTTCATATGCTTCATTTTTTGCTTCCTAGTTTAGAAGAGTTGATGCAATGGTGTCTTGCTTGTTGCATGGTGATTAATGCATTCTATGTTACAAGATTCTTGATGTACATTGAGTATGTTAATGATAGTAATAGCACTATAGCATAAAGAAATCATTCAGTGATATTGATTGATACTTGGCATGAGTTGATCATAGGATTCATTAAAAGCTCAATTTGGCTCAAGTTTTTAAAGATTAGGGTTTTATCCTTTGATGATAAATTATTACTAAAACCCTAATAGAGGTTTATTTTGTGTATTTTTTTTTAAAAGTTGCTTTTTAAATATTTGGTCATTGACCAATGATAGCAAGTTAAAGTTTTTTTTATAACTTTATTAAGGGATTTATACCATTCATCTACCGACATCTTCTTCTAGACTAACTAGTCAAGTAGGTTATAAGGTTGGATTATCCCATTAAAAGTGAAATCAAAGGCTGAGTTTTAAAGTTCTTTATGGCGGCAAGATAAAATCAAAAGTCTATATTTAAATTTCAAAATGGTCATTTCAGGAGGCTTCTACTTTGATGGGGGTTAAACTATTTTTTAGTTTTTGCTTATCTTTTGTGAGAAGATGAACATATCAGTTTTTTTTTTTGTTTGGCACCAAAAAGTATTGAAGTTTATGATCAATTTGGATAATGTTAAAGATGAAAGGTAAAATTTTGGGTTTTTTCTTTGAACATTGAATTGATTTTGGTGTTATGTGTATTCAAGTCTTTAATATACTGTATGAGTAGGAAATAAAATGAAACAAAAAACTTGAATTACAACATAGTGCACTTATATTCAACTATGACATGAATATGATCTTGATGTCAGAAAGGGTATTAGAGCTATGATCTAGATTACATGAAATGTTATTGAAGACCATGGTTTCATGATTCTATCAAGTTAATACATACTGAAAGCAATAGCAAAAATGAGATTAAATGGATCTACAAAATGATAGCAACTAGAAAATAAGTTTTCATTGCATAGGCTAATGTAATCTCATAGAAAGCTTAGGTGACTAGACATGATTGTTAGTAAAGGCTTTGTATGAGATATGATACCATAGTTTAATTAATATTGTGCATATTAAGAAGTGTATTTGATGACTTTAGTATTCATGAAGTTTTCTTTTGGTACCAATTAATGTGATGAAAGTTTGCAAGTATGTGATGGGTAAGGATTAAGAAGTTGGTATTGGTTTTGTGAGGGTGATATATTTATGTTCTTGATTGACATATGGTAGAGAAAGGTTCAAGGTAATTTTTTTTTCATAAAAAAAGCTCTTAACAGATTCTTGATGTTAATATGATAGAGAATGGTGAATTCAGAATTGCATGTTAAGGTTGACTGAAGTTCTTTTAAATCAAGGTGTTGTGTGTTCTAGCCTAGAGGTGGAATAAACTTGGTGAGTAAGAGATGAACTTTTCTTGATTGTATTTTTACAAGCTAAGATGACTATAATATAATAGAGCAAGGTATTTAAGGTGATGGAGCTTTCATGAAAATATTATACTGATTGTAGGAGTCAATGAACTATACAAAATTGTGTTTTCCTGATGGTTGGATAGATGTTTGACAGATCTGTGGTATACATGGAAAAAGAGTAACCCTTTGGTTTTTTCTTTTTCTTTTGAAATGGTGTTGATTGGATAAGATGGCAGTTTGGATTGCCAGTGAGGCATTTGATTCAACTAGTGAGCCTTGTATTGCTAGTGAAGCATGAGGTTCAGCTAGTGAGGCATGAGGTTCATCCAATGGGGCTTGAATTGGAAGTGTGGCATGAGGTTCATCCAATGAGGCTTGAATTGGAAGTGTGGCATGAGGTTCAACTAGTGAGGCTTATATTGCTAGTGAGGCGTGAGGTTCAGTTAGTGAGGTGTGTATTTCTAGTGAGGCTTAATTAATAACTAGTGAGGCTTGTTTTTTTATCAGCAAGACACATAATTTGTATACAACAAGGTGTTGGCTAGTATGGAATAATAAATATTTTATTAAGAGTGGTTTTTTCACCCTTTTAGGGTTTTCCACCCATAAATACTATGTCTCATATTTCCTTGGTGATGTGTTGTTTTGTGATTCACATGTGATGTTGTGACTTGCACATCTTTATATTTTTTCATGAAATATAATATCTAAAGTTTTGGAAAATTAAGTTTATGTGATTGATTTATTGGATCACTAATTCACCCTCCCCCCTCTCAACGATCCTTAGTATTCCTACAATTGGTATTAGATCAACAAGTTCCCTAAAGAAGTCTAATAAACTTGGGTAGAATCTAGAGGTAGAATACTATGGGCAAGAGGTACAGAAAAAAAAAAAATTAAAAGGAGAAAGATCTGCATCAAAAGAAAGAGAAGTGTATAACAAAATTTAGTGATGTTTCTAATATTCTTGGCTCTAAATAATTTCATGCAAGAATGTTTGATGCAAAATATGAGTTACAGTTCATGGAGGTTGCAAATGAGTCATATGATGAAAATGATGAAGAGGAAGCACAAGTTTATCTTGAAGATGAATTGATTGTTTCATTAGATGAATTGAAGAGAGAAAGAAGAGAAAAAGAACTAAAGATGAAGTACAAAGAATCTAATCAACTTGTTAAGGAACTAAAGAAGTGTGTAGAATCTGATCAGATTATTGAGAAAATAAAATTGCAATTGGAAGAGTCTAGAGGTATCAAGAAGAAAATATTAACACACTCAAGAAGGAAATAATATCCTTGTTCAAAAGTAATATAGGAATTATCAAGGGAGGTAAAAGTAGTGAAGAGGATTTTCGTGAGAGAAAATCATGGAGTAGAGATTGTCATGTGTTTAAATATAATAAAGGAAAAGATAGTGACAGTGTCCTATGGATCTTGGTTAGTGATTTTTTGCTTAGAGAGTGTGTATTTTTGGATTGAGGAACTCTTGTTGCATGGGTTTTTCCTCTATGAAGTGTGTGTATGACAAATTCCAGCATGGAAACATTTGTTTTTGATGATAGTTGGCATTTTTCTTGATAATAGTGAGCATTCCCTTAATCTTATTGTTAATGTTGAGTGCAATATTCATAGAACTCTATGGATATTTTATTGAAAATGGCTACAACAATGCTCTTGTAGATAATGTTTCAAGGGGCATTGGAGAAATGGTTCTTATGTTTCCTATGATAGTTACATCTTGAATGGTTTCTATATTTCTTGGTTCTCATGACAGTTTTTTCAAACCGATTTTCACTCTTTTTGGAATGCTTGATCTTGCATGAATATGATGGATTATTTGGTGTATCTTGGAGATAACATATGGTGGTGTTTCATTGAAATGATGAACAATGCTTCTATATTTTTTGTGTGGGAATTGTCTATGTGAAGTGTCTCTTTTCATTTACTCTTTCCAAATGCAGTGGTTTTGCACATCGTAGACAAGTGATCAAGGAGGAAGTAGCATTATGCTTTAGCAACATGTGTGACCTTAGCTAAGTGCAATGAAGTTTCTTGATGTTGTGTACTGGCATAATGAATTCTTTTGATAAGCAAAGTGATGTGGTATTTTCTATACATACTAATCATACTATACCCAGTGTGGTATACTTTCTTGTAATATCTTGTAGTGGAAGTACAATGATTCTTGGATAGAGATATATATACTCAATGTCTTGTTTACTATTATCATTCATAGAAGGTTTAGAAAAGGTTTTTTTCATTTTTTTTCTATCATTTTTGGACTATTGTTTTTCTCACAATAGTGTTATTCAAGAGGAATGAAATGGTATATATTGGTAGTCAAAATTTTTATATCAAATGGTCACATGTTCTAAAGGAAAGGGGGTAGTATGATGTTTGATCTTACAAAGAACAGTGGTGGTATTATTTTGCAGGGGGAGTCACTTGTTTAGTGTCATTGGTGACAATTGGTATTCCTTTGATAATGTTTTTGTAGGTATGAAAATGATATTCATGTTAGTCTTATGATCATTTTAGTAGTATTGGTATGCAACTTATACAAAGTGTTTGAAATGATAGAAGGTGCTTGCAAGGGTAGTATGGAATCAAGGTTCTAGCTTTCACTTGGCAACTTATTTTATGTGAGGATACAAAGTGATAGGTTGTAGAGGCTTATATAGAAATTAGTAAATTTGGAGTTTACAAGTTTCATTAATGTCATGTTGCTTCTTGAATGCAACATTTTTCTATACACACATTTTTCAGTTTGCTTGTGGACAATAGTATCATGAATACAAAATCTTATGAAGTCTTGGTAGACAGTGGAGTAGTCATTATTCAATATTCTTGGTGATCAAGTAACCTTGAAATGGGTGTTTTGGCTTGGACAATATTCTTGGTGTAGTTGTTTTCCTTGTGGTATATCATGGAGAAGAGTACTTGGGAGTGGCTTTAATGCATGTTGAATTTTGATCAGCTAGTCAATATTTTGACAATGGAACATCACATCATGATAGTGATTAGTGTGCTTTTGGTTGTATTTGAAATTTCAGTCCGCATTAAAATGGCCAAGAGATAGTACATAATGTTTTTAAGGGTGGATAAGCTAGTTGATTATAAGAGTTCCTATGCTAACAATACGCATAAACTATGATTTTTATTGCTTCTATAAAGAGCTCTTTTGGAAGGATCTTAGAACAATCACTTTGTTAGAGCTTTGATGCTTATTCAATTAGTTAACTTAGTCAACTTCACAGGGGGAGTAAATGATCCTTTTTCATTTGATGTCTAAGGGGTAGAGAGAGATATGATTTTTTGTTTTTCCATCAATGAAAAAGGGGGAGTTTGTTGATGTGTTTGTCATTGATGTCAAAAGTTGGTCTTAAGAAGAGGATTTGATCATGTGTTTGTCATCTTGTGCTTTAGGAGTTGAGGAGTTGATAATCATGTCATTATAAATGGAATTTATTGATTGTAAGTGTTGACAGGATGCTCATCTATGAGTTGCATTCACATGATATTCAAACATCACACTGCAAAGTTCATAGAGTTCACATTCTTCATTTGTTGCTTCTTGGTTCAAAAGAGTTGATGTAGTAGTGTCTTGGCTATTACATGGTGATTACTGCATTATGTGTTGCAATATTCTTGATGCACATGGAGTATGTTGTTGGTAGTAATATAAATATAGCACAAATAAATCATTTAGTGATATTGATTGATATTTTTCATGAGTTGATCATAAGATTCATTCAAAGTTCAATTGGTAGTGGCTCAAGTTTTTAAAGATTAGGGTTTTATCCTTTGATGATAACTTATTACTAAAACCTTAATAGAGGTTTGTTTTGTGCAAAGTTTTTAACAAAGTTTCTTTTTATATATCTGGTCACTGACCAATGATAGCAAGTTAGTTTTTTTAAGTAACTTTGTTAAGGGATTTAAATCATTTATTGACTAGCCTCTTCTTCTAGACTAATTGGTCAAGTAGGTTATAAGCTTGGCTTATCCCATTCAAAGTGAAATTAAAGGTTGATTTTTAAAGTTCTTTATGGAAGAAAGATAAAATCAAAGGTCTATATTTAAATTTCAAAATAGTCATTTCAAGAGGCTTCTACTTTAACAGGAGTTAAACTATTTTTAAGTTTTTGCTTTGCTTTTGCGAGAAGATGAACAAATAAGTTTTGTTTTTTTATTTGGTGCTAAAAAGTATTGAAGTTTATGATCAATTTGGATGATGTTGAAGATGAAAGGTCAGAGTTTGGGTTTTTTCTTTGAACATTGAATTTATTTTGGTGTTATGTGTATTCAAACTATATAATATACTATGTGAGTAGGAAATACAATGAAATAGAAAACTTGAATTACAACATATTTGGTGCACTTATATGACTATGAAATTAATATGATCTTGATGTTAGAAAGGGTATTAAAGTTGTAATCTGGATTGCATGAAATGTGATTTAAGACTGTGGTATCATGATTCTATTAGGTTAATACATACTAAAAGCGATAGTAAAAATGAGATTGAATGGATTTACAAAATGATAGCAACTAGGAAATAAGTTATCATTGCATCTAGGCTAATGTAATCTCATAGAAATCTAAGGTGACTAGACATAATTTTAAGTAAAGGATTTGTATGAGATATGATACAATAATTTTATGAAGACTCTGCATAGTTAGAAGTGTATATGATTCCTTTAGTATTCATGGAATGTTCTTTTGGTACTAATTAATGTGATCAAAGAAAGTTTGCAAGTATGTGATGGGTGAGGATTAAGAAGTTGGTATTGGTTTTGTGAGGGTGATATATTTATGTTCTTGATTGACATATGACAGAGAAATTTTCAAGATAATGTATTTTTCATAAACAAAGCTCTTGACAAATTGCTGATGGCAATATGATATAGAATGGTGAATTCAGAGTTGCAAGTTAAGGTTGACTAAAGTTCTTTTGAATCAAGGTGAACATTATGTGTTCTATCCTAGAGGTGGAATAAATTGGTGAGTAAGAGATGAAATTTTCTTGATTGATTTTTTACAAATTGAGATGATTGTAATAGAACAAAGCAAGGTATTTAAGGTTATGTAGATTTCATGAAAAAAATATACTGATTGCAAAAGGAGTAAATAAACTATATAGAATTGTGGTTTCTTGATGGTTGACATATGCTATAGTAAGGTTGGATAGATGTTTGGCAGAGCTTTGGTATGCATGGAAATAGAATAACCCTTTGGTTTGTTCCTTTTCTTCTAAAATGGTGTTGATTGGCTAATAAGGAACTTAGGGTTGCTAATGAGGCATGAGATTTAGCTAGTGAGGCTTGTATTGCTAGTGAGGCATGAGGTTTAGCCAGTGAGTCTTGTATTGCTAGTGAGGATTGATAAACAACTAGTGAGACTTGTTGTGTTGTTAGTGAGACACACAACTTGTATACAACAAGGTGGTTGCTAGTATGGAATAATAAAGCTTTTATTGAGAGTTATTTTTTCACCCTTTTAGGGTTTTTCCACTCATAAATACCATGTCTTATCCTTCCTTGATGATGTGTTGTTTTGTGATTCACATGTGATGTTGTGACTTGCACATCTTTGTATTTTCTCATGAAATATAATATCAATCTAAAGTTTTGGAAAATTAAGTTTACGTGATTGATTTATTAGATAATTGATTCACCCCCCATCTTAGTGATCCTTAGTATTCCTACGTATATATGATGAATAAAGGAATGGATTATGACCTATTTGAATTACTAAGGCTACAATTCTTAGAAAGAATGTAAAAGACTAAGGAATCCTAGTACCCCTTCAAGTATGGTACCTTGATTATATGATTATTATTTTAATTTCTTAGAGAAATGCTTGGTGTGAGGAATATAGTATGGTTAGAAAATGTGCCTATGGCTAGAAAAATTAGAGGTCATATGTTGAGGTATCTAGATTCAACATTTAAAGATGAAGCCCTATGGGGGTTCTCCAAATCATTCCAATCTCAAATTTAAGAAAGATAAAGGATTCCTAAGAGTGTGGTTGAGAATTATAAGAATGATATTATCTTCATGGTAATCAAAGAATAGTGTATGATGGAAGCTCTAGAGTGAAGGATAGTATGGGTTCCTGAAATGGGATATGAGGTAGAAGAGACCATGATTACTGGTCATGCAAATCACATGCTGAGTATGCCTAGAGATCCTACATAAGATAGATATGGAAAATATAAGGAGAATTCTAGTGCAATTCATATGGAGCACAAAACAAAGGAGATAAAGAAAAATGTTGAGAAGATGAAGGCATAGGTTGTAGAGATGATGGGTTTGCGAAAGGGTATTGTGAAAGAAGTCAAGAAAATATCCAACACTCTAGTTGTTACCCCAAGCACAAGAAGGTCTGCCAAGATCTCTATCCCCTCTCTAGTTACTTCTAAGTTCTTCGAGACTAAACCTACAATTGGTTTGAAAAGGAAATAATCTTATAGTGCCCTTACAAAATAACAAAGTGCTTCACCATGGAGAAGAAAAGAGAAGGCAAGAAGAGAACATTATGTGAGTGTAAATGTGGATAATAGTGAAGAAGAAGAACAAGAAGGACCATAGTTGGTCTGTGTAGTAATGGAAAAGTACCATTTTTCCTTAATTTAGGAATAATTATCATTGAATTAACCTAATTTTACCTAAGTTTAATGTTGTAATGTGTTGTAACACATTCACATTCATCTTGGGCCCCTTTTTAATAAAATGTACTTAATTTTTAACCTCTTTTAGGTGTTGTAAAGTGTTGTAACACACTTTCACACTTATCTAGGGTCCTATTAATTAATTGTGGTTAATTAGAGCTAATTATCCCCTTTAATTCAAGTTTAAGCATTATTTGTGACACCTCCTGATGATTTATCCTGAAACCCATAATACAAATTACATAACATTTAATTGGGAAAATTTGAGCTCCTAGAAATTGATGCTAGGACCCATTCACCCTAGGTGGTGAATGGGTCCTCCCTCTATAGGGCACCCCTTTCTTTGTAGATTCTACATGGGTTTTTTTATTTAATTTCATTCCTTGAAGGTAAGGTCCTAAAAAATAGTGCCTAGACCCATTCGCCCTAGGTGGAAAATGGGTCCTCCCTTAATGAGAACTTGCCTTTTGAATTTCATTACAGTGGGATTTTAATAATGTCTATTTCCAGATCTAGTGTCGGCTTGAATTATTTGAATTTTGGGGTTAATATCTAGATTTAGTATAAATTGTTGCAAGAATGGAAAGATGGAAGGTGTTGTCATTGATGTCAACTAGTCAGTTGGTTATCTACTAGTTGTTGTTGGTTGTATATGTCAAGGATATTGAGAAAATTATAATAAAGATATTTTCTAGGTGTTTAGTGGTTGCTCCATATTTTCTCTTGTGGTTGTGTGGTTTAGATATGTTGTTCATGGTTGTCAAAAGGTGCTATATTCAGATTTTTGGTTGTTGGTTCGTTATACAGTGCAAGTTGTGTTCACTAGCTATGAATTATGGTTTTTTGTGGTTCTGGTTGAGGTCTAGGAGAAATGTTGTTGGTTTGGATTACTATTTGATGAAGTCTTATGATGAGTGCCTCTAATGTTGATTCACCTTAGTTGTATTGAAGTTAATTTCAATATTTGGAAGTTTGTGCTTAATGGTTCTATGTGTTTTAAACTAGTGTGATCGGCCTTGTGTGAAATACAACTTTCGAGAATGATGAAGCACGTTGGATCTATTTGGGTCCCTATGAAGTATTTGCTTGGGTTACCCTCATTCTAATTCCACCCTAGGATGTTTTGGCACTAACCTAATTTGAATTTGGATTCGGATAGCTGACTTTGGATATGTTTCAAAGTAAATAAGATGGTATAAATACAAGATGAGTTAGTAATGGAAAATATAAAATAGAAAAGAAGAAGAGTGATAAGGGATAAGAGAAAGTGTAGTTTGGTGTGACATTGATTCTATTCATTAAGAGTGTCTATTGAGTGTGTGGGAGATTAGTATGAAGCTTAATGTTGAGTCTCGTGATGTAGTGAGTAGAAGGTGAACTCTATCATTTATGCAAGTTGATCAAGTGACTGCATTGAAATTCTTTGTTGCATTGGGATTGTAGTATCTCTATAACAAGTATTCTTTGTCTTCTTTGTATCTCTGTGGTAGTGATCCCTTCGGGTTGTATCCCTATTGGAAAGTGAGTCCTTGTTCTAGATAGTGAGTCCTTATTTTAGGCAATGAGCCCTTTTGTAACTAGTTTTGATATTCTCTGTAGTGTGAGTTAATCCTCACTGTGGTTTTTCCCTCATTGTGTTTTTCATGTAAATATAGTGTTATTGTGTTTATGTGTTACATTTGAGTTTTTGCATTGGAATTTGATGATTAATCATTTAAGTAGTATTATGTGTTAGTTCCATTGATTGAATTAAAGGTTTAATTTTGTGACAACTGATTCACAACCCCTCTCAGTTGTCCTATTCAAAAATTGGTATTAGAGTTCAAGGTTCCTTGGTGAAGAGCTTAACCACTTGATGAAGGTCTAGGATTACTACAAAAATGGTTTTTGATTATTTGAGGTTTGATGGAACTATGGTATCTAGAAAGTATTGATGGAATAATATTTGGAGTATTGTAGATATGATGAGGAGAAATATTAAAAAAAACCTTACACTCCTACTAATGGTTAGAGTACACCTAAAGAGATCAAATAACATGAATCAAAAAACATGGTGAAATTCATCTTGAAGAATATTCTAGTACATTCTAAGTTGATTAAGGTTCAAAATTTGAAAATAGTTAAGGCAGTATGGGATGGTTTGGAAAGAGAACATGATAGTGATGAAAGAGTTAAAGAGGAAAAATTACATAACTTGGAAACATAGTTTGATCTTCTACATATGTTTGAAGATGAGAATATCAAAGCTTATGTTGAAAGATTGGATGTGTAATAGCCTAACTAATCTATGATTACAAAGTTAACTGCCAACTACCTTCAGCTGAATTGTAACTAATTTTTTCCAAGTGATCTGGGGTTTTCCAACGTTTCCAACAATTTTTCAAGTAGTTTCACAATAACCATAACAGAATAACTATCATTCTAGGGTTTACTTATATCACATCATTTATCTCACTTTTCTACAAATAACTTTCAAAAATTCAACTTTACAACATAAATTAAAATTTAATTAATCTATAATGACAATTTTAGTTAAATCATTGTACATATAATTTAGATGAAGAACTAATTCTACAGAAAAGAAAACATATAGATCTTTTACCTGGAGATAGTGTGAGAAAAATAGATTTTACATTTGTCACCATCTTCATTTGTAATGCTATTCAGAGAGGAAAATAAATTATCATTAGGGGCTTTACAGCCCAACCAAGACCTACTAGTCTCCTGAGTTTCTTCAACTGAAGAACCTGCCCTTCATGAGGTTAATTAACAAGGATCAATTGTTATTGAGACTCTGAGCTTGGTGTCCATGAGCCTATACTTCTGGTCAATCCTTCTTTTGTAGGTTCCTCCTATTAGTTGGATCATCCTAACCAAAGCATATTTGGATCATGGAAGCTGACATTGTCGAACTAGCATCTACCTTGGCCAAGGATTTTTAAGTTTATTTTGGCACCACTGTGTCAGACTCTTTGACACTACCATGCCAATATTTTTGGCATTATTGTGTCATTAGCTCACACCCTTGCTCTTCATGATTATTCAATAATTTAATTCAAGTGTATGCATCATTGGTTGACAATGGCTTTTAGTACATGTTCATACTATTGTTAATAAATTTGATTTGGTTCTTTTATTATGGAGTTTGATGGATGACCAAAAGAAAGAGGTAAAGGTATTTGGTTTAGTTGTACCTTAAATGAATCCATGGTAGTTTAAGAATAGGACAAGTATGCCTTAAGAGATCATTCCAGTAAATGCAAAGAAGGTTGTAAGTTCCAGCTAAGCTCTGGCTCAAATGTGCCATACAACCAAGTAAGGTTTTTGGGTGCATCAAAAGTTTAAAAACAGAGTAAGGTAGATGCATATAGAGCATAATGCCGCTATTTCAGGGTGGAGACTATGGTATTACAAAAACATAAATATGGAAAATGTTCCCTTGGCCAGGTGATTGCTTGGTGCAGGGCATTGCAATGAAACTGAGATTCTGAAAAAGATGACTAGTTGTTTCCTAAATCTTTTGAAAACAAAACCAAGGTAAAAGAATTTAGATGAAAACAAATTTGAGATAGAGGGTTACAGGACCCAAACAGAGGTCCATCTAGTCACAAGCATTTAAGTTTCAATAGATAAGATTGAGACAATGTCATTTTAAAGAAGGAAAAACCCATATAAGATTTAGATTCCCAAATTCCACTCAATCGAAGAAAGCATTTATGCATTTGAATTTTTACGCATAAAGGAAAATAGATGCTAAGTATTAATAACCATGTTCTTGATAATAAATTTAGAACTTGAAGGTTCGCAGACTCCTTGCAAGTTTAATTGCCACTATTGACCACAATTCTGGTTCAACTTCCTTCTAGAAGAAATCGGGATCCATTGGTGAATGTTTGAGGAAGAAAGAAGAGAAAGTGAATAGAGTTCAAGATAAATTTCATTTTAGATGAACTTTCGCCTGAATCTACAGGAAGAATAATCAAAATGAGGAAAATAACCAAACCCTAGCCATGGCGGAAGGGTAGAATCCATTTTTCCCAAATGAGGAAGAAGAGAATGATAGTCTAGAATGCCCTTCCCCAGGTGAGGCCAATGCTTAAAAGGTTGTCACCTTGAATTCCCCATCAAGCCTCTTGAATACCAGGCATTACACAAGAGCACGATCAAATTGGCAAAGTGTTCAACTCACAAAATTCATGGCCTTCTCCTCGTGCAATTCCCTCACAAAGATGCATTTCCAAAAAGATTTAACCATAATACCCTTTAATTATATTCCAAGCTTTAATATTTAAACATTATAGTTAATACCCTTAGGAAGTATTTGTAACTCAATGCTTTTTCTTTTTAACTTATTAACCATTATTTATTTTACCGAGGCCAAGGTCATCTTTTGCATGGTCATATCTTTCCCAGAGTCCGATGACAATTAGATCCTTGTCAACTGCGTCCTCTCCCTGATGATAGTCCCTTTTCCTTTCTTGTGATGCCAATCCTACAAGCACTCGACACCAAAAGCTAGAGTTAGACTATTCCTAATGCATTAATTCACATTTAGATATAATATCATCATCATCATCATCATCATCATCATTATCAATAGATGTATTTATGTATTTAAATAACCATTCACCTTTTTCTTTTTCAATTGTCACAAATAAAACAATTATTTAATCCATTGTTTCACATTCATATGAAAGATAATTTTCATTAACGATATTAATGACCATGATTTCAATATCTTAACTTATTAAGTCCTAGGGGGATGTGACATACTCCTCCCCTTATGAATCATCATCCTCGATGATTACTTATTTATAAATTCAAGTTCTAAAATTAAAATTTCATATGGTTTGAGAATAAATAAGGAAAATTTTGGAGGACTTCTTCTTAGTCCTCCTAGGTGGCATTCTCTTCTGAGTACTGGTCCCACTGGACCTTACATTGGACCACCTCCCGATTATGTAAGTGCAGCTTACGCATCTTGAGCACTCGAATTGGCTCTAAAGTAATCACCCCTAGATCCTGCACCTGCAAGGATTTCCAATCAATCATATGTTCAAAGTTTGCAAAATATTTCTTAAGGTAGGAAACATGAAACACATTGTGCAATTGGGCGAGAGCTAGTCATAGAGAAATTATGTAAGCCACTGTATTGATCACTTCCAATACTTCAAAAGGTCCCACATATCTTGGGGCAAACTTTGAGGTCTTTCCAAATTTTATTGAGCTTTTTTGAGGTTTGACATGCAAGAGGACTTTGTCTCCCACTACAAACTATCTTGGAGTTCGCTTTGCATTAGCATAACTCTTTTGATGATCATTAGCTTCTTTTAGCCTTTGTCTAATTAATTTGACCTGTTCTTCCATTTCTTGGAGCATTTTTGGCCTTAAAATAATCTTGTCTTCTATCCTATTCCAACTAATTGGAGTTTTGCATTTCCTGGCATATAGAGTTTCAAATAGTGCCATTTTAATAGCTGACTGATACGAATTATTATAGGAAAATTATACCAAAGGAAAATATTCCTCCCACTTACATTGCTAATCCATACAATACATTCTAAGGAGACCTTCCAATATCTGATTAACCCTTTCTGTTTGACCATATTTTTTAGGATGATAAGCTATACCAATGTTTAATTGCATACCTAATGCTAAAAATAGTGTCTACCAAAATCTTGATGTTATTCTGGCGTCTTTGTCTAAAATGATCTTCTTTGGTATTCCATGCAAATGAAATATTTCTTGTACAAATTTCCATGCAATTACGGAAGCACCATCTGTCAAATTCCCTGGTATGAAGTGTGCCACCTTGGTAAGTCTATCTACTACCACCAGTATGGTATTATGCATGTTCCTTGTTGTTGGTAACCCTTGTACAAAATCAATTCTTATGATCTGCCACTTCCAATCCGGTATACTATGAGGTTGTAATAACCCTGCTGGATGTTGATGTTCAACATTAACCTTCTGACACTCGAAGAATCTTGAAACATACCTAGCATCATCCTTCTTCATTCCCTTCCAAAAATATAGTGGTTTCACATTTGTTAACATCTTGGTTATTCCAGGATGACCTGAATATGGTGCGGTATGAGTTTCTTTCCAAATCGTTGTCCTTAATTCTGATGAATCTGGAATGTACATCCTGCCCTTGAATTTCAAAATTCCATCCTCTTCTATCTGGAATCCTTCATGAATAGAAGTATGTGAGTTTGTCCGAAGAGCTTCTCGTACTTGATTATAGTAGTCATCCTCTTTTAGCTTTTGTAGAACTTGCATTCTAAAATCTATGTGGATAGTTGCCATAGTAGTTATGTGCCTTTGCCAACTTAGGGCATCAGCTACTTTATTCTCCTTGCCCTTTATAAAGTTGATCTCAAAG